>SNQJ01S0010020.1:5584-16918 GCA_010110895.2 Picea sitchensis | reverse complement strand
TTTCTCCAATTTCCTCTTGATTGTTGACTTCTTTCTGTCTTTGCTTCTTCTAAGTTTCTTCAAGATTGATTATGATTTCGGCTTAACTTGTAATAACTTCCACATGATTTGTTTGATGTATTTCATCCTTTCATGTGTATTATTTGACTTGTATAATGATAGAAATCCTTATCTTGTTTTTTCTTCCATAGGTATAGTTCTTCTTGGAACATATTATCTTCTAAGAGATAGATATACAAGATATGTAAAGAGACTATGCAAACAAGATATGTACAAGAACTAAGAAGGGTATTGTTACATTGTCTTAGAAGAAGAAGACTGTTTTATCTTACTTGGTCGTCTTTGTAGGTTCCTTTTCTTTAGCAACTGATGCTTTGTGTGTCCCTTTCCTTTTATTTAGCTCGAGACAATGATTCTTGTAGTGACCATACTTTCGACAGTTGAAGCATTGTATTTATGACATGTATTTCTCTTGATTTGGCTTCTTCCTTGAACCAAACTTCCTTTTGTTCTTGAAATTCTTGAATCTTGTTGTAAAGGCTTGATTGTCATAATTATTTTGGGGTTTCTCTTTTGCACTAATCCTTGATTCTTCTTAAGCATGGCAAGTCCAAAGTTCTTCAAATGTAAGATACTCCTTCCTTGTGTTCATGCTTGCGGAAAATGCATCCCATGTCTTGGGAAGACCATTGAGTACTATGTTTACCAATTCCTTCTCTGAAATGTTCTCTTCAATAGCTTGTAGTTGATCTCTTAACTAGGAGATTCTCACAAAGTATGATGTTATGTTGTCATCATCATTCATATCCATGTCACAGATCTCATTCTTCATACTCATTACTTGTCCAATGTTTCTGACTGAGAAGAGGTTTGTTAGGGAATCGTACATATTCTTCGATGAGTCAAGATGGGATATGTAGGGTATCAAGTGGTATTTTATGGAGTCCACTATGATACTCATGGAATTGATGTCACCGTCTTTGAAATTTTCCATAACTACAACGTTCTGCAGTTCTTTCTCTTTTCCTTCTTCAAACTCTGGTTTCACGATCTTTCCTTTCACGATATCCAACACTTTATTCTTGGCAAGGATGAGTTCAATCCTCGTCTTCCACACTCTAAAGTTAGAGACTCCATATAACTTGTTTTTTGACTTCATAGAGTAAGTCATGGCTGCTTTGACTTGGTCAACCCTAGATTTGACCAAAAACTCAAACTTGACGTCTTGTCTTGTTGAGAGTACCAAGAGATGCGTTAGGCTAGGGCGCATTAGTATATCTAGAAATTAGGTCAATCCCTTCACTTAAGGTGACTCAACGAGAGGATTAGGGTTTCTGCAACTGCACCTACTAGTAACCCTAGTGACAGTGCTTTGGTGACTGGTCCTTCTAGAAACCCTAGTGGCAGTTCTTCAACGAGCTTAATATCCTTATGGCTATGCTTCCTTCTAGTGGTTAGATTGAATGAAGGAGGTGTGGGCCCATAACCTGTTAGAATATAATGGGTGTGCTTGTTTTACCATCGACAATATCACTATTGTCACCCAACCATAGGTCGAAGACACCCTCCAAGCACCTTAACCTTGACAAAGAATCATTCCAGAAGCAAACCCTAGGCTAGATAGTCAAACAAAGGTTAGCGCACCTTTCCCCAAGGATAACGCACCAAACAAGAGCTGATCAGATAGTCCAAACCAAAACCAAGAGATAGTCCAATCCAAAATTGAAATCTGCTAGCTGCAGCAGCTGCAACAACAACTCTCCTCCAAACTTGCGCACAAACTGGGAACTGCAGTGCGCACAAGTGTTGCTCTGCAATTCTGAGAATGCCTGCCAGAATGAATAATGGCCTCTTGTATTTATACTAATTCCGGATAGCTGCCTGGACCGACTTCTCATTCTGGATACCTATTTACTTATTATATATTATTTCTTATGGCCGACTTCTTCTCTTGGAGGCTAATAACTTAATACAAATTATCCTCTTGAGCCGACTTGTCTTCTAGGGTTATTAGCCAACTCATTAGGGTTTCTTCTTGCTTCCCGAAATATTCTATTCTCGTTAGGTTTACACATGGAGGTAAATACCTCATGCAGCTACCATAATATCAACACTCCCACCATCTACTCCAATAAGAAGGAAGTCGAGATGGCTTACTCAAACATTACAATATGCAAAAGAGCATGAAGGAGCACATAGATCTTTGATAAGGTCAAGTATACCTCTTGTAAAATGTGCTAACCATATCGCATTGGCTTCTTCCATTTGTCAACCTTTTAGTTGTTTTGAGAAGGTGAGGTGTGATGCCTTGATGGAGGATTATTTGGATTGATTTTGAGACTATAGCAAGTTCATATTTGTAGATTGCATGTTTGGTTGAGTTGCAGAGAGAGTAGAGTGTTGTTGGTGAAAACACTTTCCTTATAAAGAGGGAGTGTTATATTTCAAGGTTACTTTCAAAATGTTACACCATATTTGGGGATGTTTGATGTGATGTGGGGTGCATGGTGCATTGATTACCCTTGGTTGTGCCATGACAAGCATAAACATTGGAGTTATATTGCTCATGGATTGCCACAACTTTACTTGATGCTTATGTGGCACACTTTCTTGGATCATTTGATACCTAGATAGCATGATGACTTTCTTCATGGGGTGCATGCCTAAATAAATCAATTTATTTCTTGGGAGGAGGAATTTCCTTGGGGGGAGGAGTATTGGGAATATTGGAGGAGGGCATTGAGCCCTAGATGACATGGGACACTTGGTTGCTTGCATGGGGGCTTATAGTTAACTTGAGGATGGTTGGATTGAGGAGTGACCATGTAGGTGGGGTCGATCTAGAGGTACACATGGATTAGGAGGGAGAATTTGAGTATTGAAGGCCTTTGGAGGAACAATGGACACATTTTGTGGAGCATTCATCCTTGGAGTCTTGCTTGTTGGACATGGATGCCTTGGATATTGACATCTATCACCTAGAGTTGGAGCACTTTATATGTGGGCCTATATTGTGTAGATTTGGGTTGCTTGTAGTGGACTACGTTATTGGGTTAAACTTGACTCGGTGAAAGATTCAATGAGTTGAATCCATTTTAGGTCAACAGTGGTGGTTTTTGGGTCCATGGTTTTGGTATTTTGTGGTATTGTGCCCATGGATTGCATGTAATAAATACTTTAAATAGGCTTAGTATATTCCATTGTAATCGGCCTAGAGGTGAGGGGTGAAGGCTCACTTGGATGGCTTGGTTGGATTTGGTCAAGGGAACAATGATATCTTTGACTGGTTTTTCTCGTAAGGTTTTTCTAGGGTAAATCGTGAATGATGTGTGCATGATTTATGTATTTTTTTGTTGTTGGTTTATTACTTATCTCGTTTAATTTTCGTATTTTAACATGGTATGTGATTAATCCTCCTATCCCTAACAACTCGTATCAAATTCATAGGTCTATTTGGATGATAAAATCTCAGGAAAGGAGGGTTCCTGATTCGAGTCGAAACGATGCCAAGGTGAGAGGATGGCAACATTTCTAGGTGCCAAAGCAGAAATGGACATGGTGAGTGCAATCCCATGGATTCTTGAAGGTAAACACTAAAAATAATAATTTATTATTATAATGGAGTTGAAAATTTTAATTATGTGTAAATGGGAATATGATTGTAAGACCTGGTTAGGCATGTGTATCCCTGGTAAATTACTAGTAAAGTATACACATAGACCTAGGTGATAGCGGGGGATATGAAATATTCCAAAAACCTTGGGTATAAACATTGAGGGGGGTAGGACCTAGATAATTACCCCAAGTCAAGTTTAAAGGGGGGGATTATTGGGTTAAAATTGACTCAATGAAAGAGTCAATGAGTTAAATCCATTTTAGGTCAACAATGGTGGTTTTATGGCTCATGGTTTTCGTAGACTGTGGTATTGTTTCCATGGATTGCATGTAATGAATCCTTTAAAAAGGCTTAGGATACTCCATTGTAATGGGCCTAGAGGTGAGGGGTGAAGGTTCACTTAGCTGGCTAGGCTACATTTTGTCAAGGGAACAAAGATATATTTAACTGGTTTTTCCCATAAGGTTTTTCATGGTAAACCGTGTGTCAATGATGGGTGCATGATTTATGTATTTTTGTTGTTGTCGGTTTATTATTTATCTTGTGGGATTTGCTTATTTTAACATGGTATGTGATAAAGCCTCTCATTCCTAACACTAGGTACACTTTTTGTTATTGGTTTCCCTCACCTTTCATATAAATAAAGGGACAAGAGAGTGTTTCCATCACTTCATTCTTATTCAATTATTTAATCCAATACATGTGTTAAATATGTGAGAGATAGAGAAAAATATTATCTTTCTACTATTGTTCATTTGTATTTTCTCTCTTTGTCTTGAGCGCTAAGGTTCTTAGAGAAATTTCAAGGGAAGAGTAGGGTTATGGGTTTTCCCCTAGGAGATAAAGAAGACTAGGGTCACTTGGATAAACCCTAGAGGAGAAAGAAACATATTTGATCTTGTAACTCTCATGAGAGAAGAAGACTATGGTTTTGTGGCATCTAGAAACCCTAGTGTTATTCCATGTGGCATGTTGTGGAGAAGATAGAAGGGGGAAATCTTGCACACTTGTGGAATCCAAGTGTGGGAGCCAATGAGTAATTGTTAGTGTGTATGCTATCTTTTTGAGAATATTTGGTGGAGTGACCATCTTTGGTTGAGTGTGATTCCTAGCTAGAAGGTGTTGGTGGCAAGGGTTTTATTATGGTTTCCTTAGCTAAGGTTTTGAGAACATAACTTGTACCGACTTGTATTAAATTATAGTATGTATTTGTACTTCATCGTATACATATATATGAAGTGTCAATGCTTTCCAAACCTTGTATACTTGCATATTTGATGTCCAACTTATGTTACCTTCATGATTTAGTAGTTTCTAAAGATGGTTATGCATGTTGATTTGATATAACATTGAACGGATTTTGTTAAGTAATTTAACAAACATACAGAATCGAAAGGGGAAGATTTATTGATGTAATAGATATGCTTTCATAAGTTATATATATATATATATATATATATATAAGGGATGAAACATTGTTGCATTGAAGTACACTTGTTTGATGTTTATTTCCTTGTGTTGCATTCTGTCATTGGTTAGACATAAGTGAAATATATATTGTAGTAATTTATATTTTAGATTCAACCTTAAGTTTAAAATTTCACAAGAAATAACTCCAAGAAACCTCAAGTTTGAGGTGAAATTTTTGAATTTGCATTAATAAGCAATTCTCAAACTTTCCACATTAATTAGAGTTGATTATGTGACCTAAGGTTGTAAAATAATTAAGGTAATTCAATTAGATCTCAATGGAAAATTGAATTAATAACAAATTTAAAAGATAGGAAAAATAACTAGATTTAATTTACTAATATCCTTTGGTGAACTAATCAACTAAATATTGAAGATGAAAGAGAGGTGAAAATGATGAAACTCACTTGAAAGAATGTTGTTGTAGGTATTAACTCTGCTTATGTTGGAGGTGAGAGAGGACACAATCCTCAAAGATATGGCTTTCTCCACTAGAATGAAGTTGCACACATTGCTAGACCTTTCGATAAAACAAACTTGATCTTGATCTCACATACAATTTGATAAAACCCTAGATCTAACATGTAAATGATAAAAAAAAAAAAAATCATTGACTTGATGAGAATAATGATCTCTGAATGAGAATTATAGTTCTTAAAACCCATATTTTTGCATAAAAAACACCAAAATCAACCTCCAAATAAAATATTGATGCTACTAATAACATGAACATGAATATTTTTTTAACATGAACGGTTAATTATTTTATTAGAAAAAAAAAATAGGTTGTGCATCAGCAAAACCATCCATTAATACAGTATGTCCAATGAGGAAGACTTATACAGTAGTTTACTATCTCCCTTGTCTTTCTACCTATCAGAGAAAACTACCATGGGTAAATGGCTACATATGAAAACAACAAAAACAAAATTGTTGACTGCATTATCTAGACTAGTTGAGGTGTAGGGTTGTATCCACATGGGTCTAGTTTTCCATTTCCCATTCTTGATCCACCCTCTGCTCGTATGCCTGCATTACACCCATCTCTACTTGTTCAGGATGGCGTTGAATCGGTTGAAGCACCTCATTGGAAACATGTGATTCTGTTGATTCATATGGATATAACATAGCTGGGACGTCTTGAGGAGGATGCGCCAAATGTCTCTGGATGGATCGTATATGGCCAGTGTTCCTATTAACATCTCAAAATACTATTTCCATTTATTGATTGTGAGGGAGCTCTTTTTCCTGAAGTTGGCAGGTCAGCTGCATAGACGTGCTACAAAGTTCCTCAATTTCACCTATCTGTGCCTCCAGTCGTTCCTACAATATGCCTATTACACATTCCTAACACTTGCAAGGCTCTCTAGAGAATCTCCACATGACTGCACCAGCGAATTCACAAACTGAATGCACCCAAAATACCAACTGTCGCCTCAAACCAGTCTTACAATCGACGTCTCGTGAGCAATGAATATCATATTGCGAATTTAACTCACCATCATGTGGAGGCATGGATGAAGAGGTGAGTAATAAGTACCTACAGATGAAAGACGACACCATAAAAGGAAATAATTGTGTCCCTACCAAGAAAATGACAGAGGAGGATGCGAGACTCGTACTTCCCATGGAGATCTAAGCCTGTACTTCACCTGTGAAGAGGATGTCGAGATTGAGTAATGAACAGATCCCACATGACACCAACGACGCATACATTCCCTGATTAAATGTTTCGACAATGTGATGAGAAAGGGGGCGTGAGCTATGGAGATTGTCATGTGTTTGTTGATCCCACACAACATGTAGCGCATAGGATATGCTCGTTTCAGGGAGGGGATGCTTACGGGAAGAGGAGAGACCATCTCATCCTTCATTATTTTTTAATAACCTTTACTTCTACTTGTGAGATTATTGGGTCCTTGCACACTATGCTTTGTGTGTTTATTGTCATGTGTTTTCTAGGGATTAGACTCATATGTATATTCACCATTAATTTTAAGTCATAGTTTCTCATAATGTTTGGACTCTTTAGCTATAGAATCAACAAGGTTGTTTTGCAAGCGATACACATGGAAGTAATTGACCTATAAATATTTTTTTTCCAAATCTTTGATTCTGAGTAGTATCCTTGCCAGGGTAGGATGGGCATTTTTTATGAGTCTTTGGAGGCCTTTTACAATCAGATTTGAATCACCAATTACAACTAATTTTGATGAGGTACTGACTGGAACAAGACACAACCCCACATAGACTGCAAGAGCCTCAGCATGATTGTTGGAGGTGTGTCCAAGTCCCCACAAAAATTCTATTGACTTAATTCCACCGGAGTAAAGCAACTCCCCCACAAAAATTCTATTGACTTAATTCCACCGGAGTCGAAAGCAACTCCCCCTGCACCTGTCTCCCCTAACCCATATGTGAAACACAAGGTAATTTGAGGTTTCAAACCGGTGACTTCACGTAACAAAGTGCCTTAATAGTACACTCTATCACCGATTTCCCTAAACCTCAAGGGCTTAAAATTTGGAGGACATGGGGGTGGGATTTGATCCACTTATGTGTGCATGAGTCACGATACTATTTAATGTAATATCTTTGGGTGCAACCACACGGTTGACCACTACCTCAAGGTTTCCCCATGGCTCCAGGTTAGGCCCTCATGGGAATTGAACCTCGACCAACGGTGAAAAAATCCTCTCTTTCCACCATTGGATCCAACCCCTTTGGGCCACAAAAATATTAAAATAAACACGAACATTTAAAAGTGGTGCTACTAGTACTACACTTTTGTCATGATCAAAATTAAAACTTGTTTGAAAACGTGGTCTTAATTAGCATTACCATTACAACCATAATCTTAAACCAATTCCTAAATTGAAAAGTAGTGCTACCGATGGGACTCTTTTTCCGGAGTTAAAATTACAACTTGCTTGAAACTATAACCTTAACAATAAGCATTGTTACAACGAAAAATTATAATTAATCTTTGAATAAAAAACCGATGCTACCAGTTGATCCAGATTTAGGAGTGGAACGAAATGATTAAAAGACTAAATACAATAAACACATATGAAAAACACACAGATATCCAATGAACAATATCTTCTATTGAATAAATGGAATAGGCTGAAATTGTAAAACTGCAGAACTTAAACACTTGTTGGAATGGTGGTAGTTATCTCTGAGAAGAGATGTGGCTACTACGCGCATCCGTTTAAGTAGAATGATTACAATGAGGCTCCAAAGGATTTTTTAACATTACTCATGAATGTCAAAACCCTAGACATCCAAAAACCTAACCCTAGGAGATGAAACGCCAAAAGTTATGTGGGCCCTTATGGGTAAGTTGGTACCTCAACTTCCCAGGGTCGTAACTTTTGCATACGACCTTCGTTTTAGGCACGTAATATCCCATTGGAAAGGAATTTTCAAGAACTATGCATTACGTCGTCAAACTTTGACTTGATATATAGTTTGACTATGGCAAGCCAAAAAAATATTGTTTAGAGCCCCAAAACGGCCCTGGAAGTACAAAAAAATGTGCTGACATGAAAACATACAAAATAAGTCAGTAAGATTAGGTAGGAGGCCACCAGTATCCACCTAGAAGATGTGTATGGATTCAGACAACCCCAGAAGTTCCCACAATTACAAAGAAGTACATAAGAATGTGATGAACTAAAATTTTCAAGATGAGCCAGTTGGAATAGGTGGGTGGCCACCAATATCCACCTAGATCAGTCATCCCCCCATAGGAATCAATGGTATACATTGCGTTAATTTCCCCCATCAGATGAGGAAACTTAAGTTGAATTTTTCCTCGGGTGAGCCACTTTCCTTGGTGTAGGAGCTTCCTTTCCTTGACAACCCGATAAAGTTGGATCCTCTGTTGGTGATTTCCCTTGACCTTTGTGTCTACTATCTAATCAGTGGATGCATGTTCCATGCAGTCAGGGTTGAGCTCTGTTGGTGTCAGTTTTTCTACGATCTCTAAGGTGTCCAATAATGGTGGAAAATATGGTCGAAGGAGGTCCACATTGAACATTGGGTGAAATCCAAGGAAGGATAGAGTGTTGAGCTCAAAATCATTACTACCCACAACCTTGGTGATAGTGTAAGGCCCATAGCAAAGTGGGTAGAGCTTCCAATGGGGCCTTGTAAGACGCTCTTTCTGCAAATGTAACCAGACATTATCTCCTACCTAAAACTGGTGTGGTACCCTATGTTGATCACGGCATTTCTTGTACTTATCCTTGGCTTTCTGCAAAATCTCATGGACCTGTTGGTGGATGTGTTGAATCCTCTCAATGAATCTAGTGGCTTTGTCGGTCTTAGACTGAACATGGGAAGAGTCTGTATGTGTGGTTGCAAGAGGTAGTGCAATATCAATGGAACCCAAGGGTTGGAATCCCAACCCCACCTTAAATGGGCTATGGTCGATGGAGCTATGGAGATCCATGTTGTAATTGTGTTGAACATAGGGGAGACTATCATCCCATGTACGTGGATGCTTAGATTTGTACATACGCAGGATGTGCACAATAATCTAATTGACGACCTTTGTTTGGTCGTCGGTTTGGGGGTGGAAAGCAATGGATTTAGTGAGCTTGGTCAATAATGACCAGAGACTCGACAAAAATGTGTTGAGGAACCTGTTGTCCTGGTCGAAGATGATGGTTTGTGGTATCCCAAAATGTACCAACACTCGTTCAAAGAAGAGATTGGCATTATCTTCCACTGTGATGTTCTTTTCGCAGGTTGTGAGGATGGTCATCTTGGAAAACCAATCAACAACCACAAATACACAATCATTGTCATACTTGGTGGGCAGAAGGCCAGACATGTAATCCATCGAGATGGATTCCCAAGGATTCTCGGGAGTAGGAAGAGGGGTGTATAAGCCTTGCTTATTGATGGTTGGCTTGGAAATGGCACATGCAGTGTAAGATCTGATATACTTGTTGACGTCATGTCGAAGTTTTGGCCAATAAAATTGTTTATGTAGAATGACCATAGTTTTCTCTATGCCAAAATGTCCTACCATCCGACTGTAGGGATTCCCAAATCAGATTTGCATGCTTTCTTGCAGGAACACAAAGATGGCCCATATGGCATAATAGTCTGTCCTGAATGTGAAAATCAGTGACATTCACGCCTGTACCCAAGAGATAATAGGTGGTGGTGAAGTATGGATCTTGTTGATAAATTTGGGGCCACTTAGATGTCGCATGTCCAAAATAATGGAGCCTAGTGGTGAGTGCAGCCATAGGAGGTTGACTAAGGCAATCAATGACACGATTTGTGCTCCATGTGTTATACTTAATGTTGAGATGGAATTGTTGTAGGTAGGTGGACCACTTCTGATGGAGGTCGTTCAGAAACTTCCCCTATGTCTATATGAACTACAGAGTCTTGTGATCAATGTGGATGATTGTCTCCTTTCTCAGAATGTAATGTTTCCATTAAGGATATGCTTGTACAATGGAATACATTTCCTTGTCATAGGTGGGGTATTTCCAAATAGTATCTGAGAGTGTCTCACTATGGTATGCCACTGGATGACCATGTTGAGTGAGAACTTCACCTACATCATAATCAGATGCATCATTCTCAATCTCGAACGATTGTTGCAGATCGGGAAAAGAGAGTACTGGAGTTGAGCACAAGCGATGCTTTAGATCATCAAATGTTCGTTGTTGTTCCTTCCCCCACACGAAATTTTCCTTGACACCTCCCTTGGTCACTTGGCTGAGGGCCCATGCAATATGGGATAATCCCAACATGAACCGTCGGTAGAAGTTGGTCAGTCTCAAGAAGCTCTAAAGCTCGGTTAGTGTGGTTGGGGCTAGTCAGTCATGGATGACTTGGATATTAGCTAGATCAACATGTACCCCATGCTCATCAACAATGTATCCCAAGTATTGGACCCTGTTCATGCCAAAGGAGAATTTTTACAAGTTGGCATATAGCTTGTGTTTCCGCAGACTGCTCAAAACCTATTGAATATGCCTCATGTGCTCCGCCCAAGTTCTGTTGAAGATGAGGATGTCATCCAAATATAACACCACAAAATATTTAGTGAAGGGTATCAATACATCATTCATCAACCTCATAAAAGTGGTTGGTGCATTTGTTAAGCCAAAGGGCATGACCAACCATTCGAAGAAACCTTCTTTAGATTTGAAAGTTGTCTTCCATACATCAGTTGGTTCGATGGGAACCTAGTGGTAGCCAGACTTTAGGTCAAT
>SNQJ01S0010019.1:69518-99379 GCA_010110895.2 Picea sitchensis | reverse complement strand
CCTAGTGGGGTTTGAGGAGGTGCCCGTTGACGAGCATTATGCGTCTTCGTCCCTCCGGTGTAGATAGGTAATGAGAGTCATTAACTGACTTTCTTCCGACCTTAAAAGGGCCTAGCCAAAAATGATTGTTTCCTTTGATATTAGTAGGCTTCCCTTTATTGGCATCCCACATCCAAACCACGTCCCCCTCCTTGTACTCTCTGACTCTGAAATTGGTCGTTCCTTGAACAACCTTGGTGTATTGTGTAGAGGGAGGTGGGTGGGATTTTGCTATAAAGATTTCCTGCTGCGAAGGATGGATCAATACATCATCTTCCACCTTCTTTAGTATTTTTGCAGTCTCTGATTCGTGACCTTTGAACTCATCCAAGAGTTGTTGGTATTCCTCTTTCTTGATCCATTTAATCTGATTAGAATTTTCCTCCTTTGCAAAAGGCGTATCTTCTGGAGAATATTTATGAGGAGCCTTCCTGGTTTTGTCACGTGCTTTGTCATCTTTGACGGAATCACTGGGCTCTTGCACATAAGTTGTAGTTACAGGTACATTATGGATACGACCAATAGTTCCATCTTTCAATGGTCCATCTGATCCTTGGAAAAAGTTGTCAAATCGCTCTTTGATAGATGGTACCTTGATGACTTCTTTCAAAGGGATGGTTACAAACATCTTGGATAATACCCCTTCAAGGTCAAAGTTTAGGTTAACCCTTTTAGTATTGGATGTTTTAGGAAAGATTACATCCACAGGTGGGTTTTTTGTTTGGTCAGTGGCAGGTTGGTTCAACTTCTTTCTTCTATACACCTGGAACTCTTGTTTCTTTAGCTTTTCTTTTGATTCTTGGTCTAGTTTGCTTATTACCGCCATTCTGACTAACCTGGCTGCTTCTTTTATGGCCTCTTGATGCTCTTCAGTGGTGATTTTTATTTGAGGGCCTTCTATGAAGTGGCCTATATTGTTCACTTGTTGATGGCCACCATTACTGTAAGGACACTCATGTTCCCAATGTGCTTCACTACATTGAAAACACCAAGGGTTTTCATCCACAATGATGGTGCTTGGAACTTCAATGTCTTTAAAAACATCTTCGTTCCACTCAACGATATTACTTACTCTCTGTACTGGATAGCCATCTTCATCCAAATCTTCAGAGATATTAGAGGCATTGTCGGGATAATCACCCCAATGTGTGTCTTCCTCTGTCAAGGGAAAAGTGGGGCCATCTTGAAACAAGTATGGATCCATTGACTTGTAATTACTAGGTCCAAGATCATCTATTAATGATAAAGAGGGCGTTTTCTCATCTTGCTCAAATTGACCGGTTTGTAATAGTGTGGGAGTCCCCTCAAATGATAATTGGTCATCCGGGTCTTACTTTGTCAAAAAATGAATGATTCCGTGAATTCTTTTAACCCTTTGCAATATATAGGAAATACTAGTGTCTAAGTTGTTTCTGTTATGTACTCGGGGCTCTTCAGACCTATTGGTTTCATTCATGTCTTGATTTTCCAACATTGGTGTGTTCAAGACAAACAAGGAATATTCAAAGTTAGGTTTTTTATGAGTGGCCATGCCCAAATCCTTGGATGGTTCATGTTGTCTTGAGACGTTTAAGACATTGTTGATCTTTGAGAAAGCTATGTTCCATTTCCTTTTGGGAGGCATGAGTTTTACCTCAAGAATCTCTGGGAACTTGGGTTCAGCTTCGTTGATATCCTCGTCACTAGATTCCAAAGGGTCATTATTGCATGAGGGATTGACTTGATGGATGTAGTCTTCGAATTCAAGGTTCTTCTCAATCTGGAAAGCAAAATCTTGTGCTTCTTCTAGAGTCGAGGGTGACCGATCCTTGAGAGTAAACTGCAAAACTCCTTCCAATGAGTTCAAGTAGTGTTGGAGGATAGCTTCTTCTGAGAAACTAGGCCCGATCTTCTTGAGGAGAAGATTGAACCTATCATTGAAATCCCTAATGCCCTCGCTAGAGGCTTTGCAAATATCAATGTATTGAGAGTAAAGGGAACCCTGTTGTGAGGGAAATCTCCTTACGGACTAGCAAATAGGGTTATGTTTTGCATGCAGATATGACCAAGAGAAAATCTACTTTTTACCTTCGTCCCCAGACTTAAATCCTATTTCTTTTCAGTAAAACATGGCTAGATCAACCTATCTCATTCTAGGCGTTTGATGTTGATCCCTTGTCGCACTTGATCACTTGTTCGCAGTTCTCCTTTCCAATGCTGATCTGCATACAAGACAAGCAACAACTACACATGCATCTTACCTATAGACTAACAGGTTAGAAATTCAAACATGTATGTAACAAATTATGAATAACTCATGAATTGGGATGGGAAAAACATTTTCTTTATTACTTTGAATGAGTCAATTTACAAAAATTCGAGGTCGGCCATCGCTCCGCGAACCTGACCCTGGGCTCCTCTTCAACTGTCCTCCAACTTCTTTTCTTTGTCTCTCTTCTGGAACAAGGATGGCTAAAGGGTTGGGACAATGGGAATATGCAAATGGGAAAAGTTTCTTTGCTATATTTTTCCTCTTCCAAATGGGACCCTAGCCCTTCTTTTAGAGGCTAGAAGAAGCTAGGTATTTGGACGAACCCTCGGCCATGCATGGCCAGGAGTTTCAGTTAACTCACTCAGAGCTGTGTGTTCCGTCGGCAATTTTCCTTTTTTTGTGCTTTTGTCGGTCCACGCGGGCTATTTTAGGTGAGCTAGCATGTACACGCGTGTAGTAATGGAGTAGGGCGTGTGAGCCCTTATAAAAGAGGTTTTTTAAAGAGTTTCTCAACAATGCTTTGGCAAAGAAGGGATCTGAGATGGCCTGATGCTAGGTAAGCATGTATGGTGCAATTTAGGGTTATAACAGATGCCCCCTAATGTGTGAGGTCAGAAGAGTATCTGATGGCCGAAATACATTACCAATATTTACTGATGTGTCGAATGATTGAGCCCAAGGATCAGGCACCGGGAGGCATCATCTGCAAAATAACAAATGTCTCAACGAGGCGGGCATACCCATGCTCGGGATAAAATATAATCATGGCTACCAATCAAATACATTGTAGGTCCATGTCATATAATTTTATAAAGAGTAGCCGCAAACCATACACAACGAAGCTACATCTCGAAATCGAAAATATATACATATAGAGTATCCATCTTCTAGAAGCTGATATGGCCTGATGGATAGAGATGAGATCCTCAGAGCTCGAGAAACAACTTCAAAATCTTCAAAAATTGGGTAGGAATGTAATGAGTGTACGACTTCACTACCCAGAGGTCTTCGACGACTCGTCGGTCATGGACTAGATAATTTTGATGATCAGACTGAAAGCTTCGTTGATTTCAAAGAAGGACTTGATTGGACATTCAGGATGGCCGGGTATGAGGGCAAGAGACAAATTGCAGAGGAGCGGAATCAAGCTTGGTGACAAACTTCCCTTGGACAATAGCACGACAAATGATGAGACTCAGGCAGCATGGCATTAATCATAAGTCTACGAAGCAGGAGGCAACACAAACTCTCCATATGTTTGGAAGGATAACCAAACTTTGGAGGACACAACTCGATATAGCGAGAACAATTTCCTAAGGTCATACTACATCCCATAGTTTGATGAACAAACGGACAGATGTACTTTATCCAAGGGCGACTCATTATGCTGCCAATAAAGAAAACACTTTTCCCTTCCTCTTTTTGGGGTATATTTGATTTTTTGTTTGTTTGTCTTTTTCAATAATTGTGGAAAAAAGAATAAATGAATGTTACATTACAATGGAGGAACGAGTGTTGCAAACATACAAGTTCAAGGCACAAGGACAAGACTGATGTTCTAGTAGAATGATACTCGGGAAAAATCCTCTGGGGGCCAAAGGTGTTAAGATGCATAAGCAAACTGTTACAAGGCTGACGTATAAGGTATGCAAATGCGGCTTAATAAAATACACAATGGTAACGTCCTTCAATGTAAGTTTAACGAGCCTAGAGAAGGTAAGCTCGGTGGTTTTTCATATTTAGAGAGTCTGAAAAAACATAAAAGGAGACTCCATTGGGGTACCTTTTTTGAAGATAGTCTAGTTGGTTCGAAAAATGGGTAAACTAGCATCGACAAGACGTCTATTCAAAACCATTTTAACGAGTGTGACAAGGACAAGATCACTCGGTCATTTTTTCATTTTTAAGGAGTCTGAAAAAAGCTTAACTATGGACTCCATTAGGAATGTTCTTTTGGACCATTTTAACGAGTGTGAAAGAATAAGGTCACTTAACGATCTTTTCAATTTTAGGGAGTCTGAAAATAGCTTAACTATGGACTCCGTGGGGGTTCCTTCTTCGTAAGTTTAGTCCCTTAGGCCTGAAAAAGGGATAAAATTATACATGAGATTACTCTTCTATAGAGATGAAGTTCCATAGAGTATACCTTTGTTCGTACAGTTGATTGTCTGGACCGAAAAATGGGTAAACTACCGCCAGACAGACGTGACTTCAAATTTCAGTTTAACGAGCGTGAAAGGCCACAAGATCGCTTGGCAATCTTTTCATGTTTAGAGGGTCTGAAAAGGGTTTAAAAGAAGACCCGTTATTTTTTGGGAGTCCTAAGAGTGAGGTCAAGAGTGAAGAAGAATCATGCAAATGAGGCTCAAACTCGTATTCAGGAAAAACTACAAGGACTCCCGAGCCTACAATGTTTTAGAGACAACATGAATACCATAATGCAACCAGGATCTACCTAGGGCATCCATGTTCTAGTAAGCTCTACCACCAAGTTGCAAAACTTCTAAAGCATATATGATGGTTTCGTGTCACAACCTGACGGGATCGATCCTATGGAAAAGGAAAAGACAACGAGATACAAAAGTTAGGGTAGAAACCTAACCTATATGTTCAAGTAGATCGTCGAAAAAAAAAAAATTCCACGGACCGTCGAAAATTACTCAAAACTCAAAAACAATTGTCCCAATACCCAATCAAATCCCACCTAAATAACTCCTGAATCATTCTAAATGATTTTTGGTATAAAGAAAATGATAAGGGAGGCCAAAAAAGTGACAAAAGAGGCCAAAAAGTCTATAAATAGAAGCTGGCAGCTCATTATCACCATTGCTGATTTGGAAATCGACTCTGGAGCCAAAAGACCCCCTTTGATTAACGTGGTGATTCCAGGAGCTACAGTGGATGAAACGAACTTCTGTCTGGACCAAGAAAGTACATACTCCCTTATCTTGCATTTCATATCTTTATTTATGTATTGGGTTTCATTTTTTAGGGGGGCGTCGACCTTTAAAAGGTCGACCCTAGGTCCACGCGGGCTGTCTCAGGACAGACCGAGTGTACATTCGGGCAGAGTAAAATCTGCCTGCGTGTACACGCGACTGTCGACAATACAACACGCGTGGGCCCTCTTATTAAATGAAAAAGACTTCAAAAGAAAGTGTTAACCCTCCTGAAACTTTTTGTTTTGCAGGATGTATGTCCATTGGAGAGAAAGAGAGCATGAAGAGGTGAATGAGTTGGTCGGGGAAGACCCCAATGCTGTGGCTACATTGATGCAGTGTGGGTTACTCAAGTTTTTTCTATTTCCTTTCATGCGGGCACAACCTAGGCTATTGAATGCCTTGGTTGACTACTGGCATCCGGATGCAGAGGCATTCATGTTAGAGGGGCAGTCACTGGTGCCTATGGTTGAGGACATCTACTTTTTGACTGGCCTCTCTAGGAGAGGGGGACCAGTCAATTTACGGACTTTTCCTACGGGGCCGCATAACATAGCAGAACTGATAAGTCTATACTGTGCAACTGATACGGACCGTGTGAGCACGCAGGTGCCTATAAGCAAGATCACTAAGTTATTGCTACAGGCGATAGTATTGCTTATTAGACGAATTACTGGTTCTATGGCTCTGCATCAGGCATCCCGCGCACAGATGAACTATGCTATCCAGTGCTTAAATGCACAAGTTTTTGATTGGAGTACCACTTTGCTTGAGTGCATGAAGAGGCAATTGACAGATTGCCATTTGTGGACACATAGGAATTTCGGGTTCGGGACCATTCCATGTTCATTCTTTTTTGAGAGAGTTCTGAGTTTTAGTCCTCAAGTAGTGGTACGAGGACACTAGGCCTCTCTTCCTGCTGTGTGTAGATGGGCAATACTACTGCCGCGACAGGGTGGTAGAAGGACCAATGAGTCCTTCGATGATGATTTTTTTGCATGGATGTCATGACAGATCCCGATTATAGAGGACTACCCCTATGCCGGGATTGATTTTTCGAGAGACCCGGAGATACCAGTACCTCCTGGTGAGGCACGAGGAGAGATGGGTAAGTCTCCACCTTTGTAGTTTTTTTTTGTTGTATATGTAATTTTTATGTTGTTTTGTTATATATATCATTTTTTGTTATGCCAGAGTATTTGACGGATATGTGTTCATTGTGTGTAGATGTGGGACCAGTGCGATTCGCTGACTATGTGAGGAATAGGCGTCATCCTCGGCCAGGGGCCGCACCTGCTGCCACCAGGGGACCAACAGTAGCAGGAGATCTTCTAGCCGGGGAGGCTGAGAGGGTACTGAGACGGGTTGAGCGTAACTTCACTGCGCTCACTCGCACGGTCTCGATGGCAGAGATTGAGGACCTGCCACCATCTATGCAACCTCATGTAGTCGGGGCACCACGGACGTGGGTTTGGTTGTTTTGGTGCTTAGCCAATGATGTGGACTAGTATAACAGGGCCCACAAGCCCTGACTTTAGCTAGACATTTTTACGTGCCACGAGCATTACTTGTATATATTTTTTGAGGGCATAAGCCCTTTGACTCGTTATCGGTCCTATTTTTGAGGCGCTTGCATCCATCCATGTACTTTGGTTACTTTATGATATTATATATTTTTTTTTGGTCTTTTGTGTCTTATGGATCATGTTTGCAAAAATGTATTTACATGCTTATGTTAATGTTCTTTCATATATGTGCAAGATGCCAATCTAAAATTTGATTAGCTAGAGTATCTTTAACTTGATTTATTCTCCTAGGAACAAGGAAATATGTAATATAATCAAAGTTTCGTTCTAAGAGACGTACCCTAAGGAATCATCGGTGTAAATTTGGATCATGAACCCGATACACTCTATTTAACTGAGACACAACCAATTGAGCGTCGAGATAGACCCGGAGATGAGAGATATCCAATGACAAAGCGTCACGAAGAAACTCAATAACTACGCTATACTCGGCAACATTATTTGTGGTGTCACCTAAGCATATCCCTCCGGAAGATAATAACTGGCCTTGGGTGTAAATATTGCCCAAGCTGCGGAGGCAAGCCTCCAAGTGTGCTAACTAGCACCATCTGCATACCCAACGAACACCTCAGAATCACTTGACAATCTTCCACAGTGATGAAAGATAGTATCAACGACACGTCCATAACACTAAAAGAAACTAAAAAGTAATAGTACAAAGACTATACATATGTTACAAAAAGTTACCCGCAGTGACCTGCCTATGAGTAATACTTCTTGAGGTAGAGCCCATTTCTAGGCTCTGCCAAAGCATTCACTTCAAAATCAACCAGACGATAAGCACCCTTTTTTAAAACCTCTTTTATGATGAAAGGTCTGAACCACATGGGTTTGAATTTGCCTTCCCCCAGGGGGTCCTTATCTTGGTCATAGACCAGAACAAGGTCGCCTTCAAAGAAAATCCGAGGACGAACGAACCTATCATATTGACACTTGACCTTATGTTTGTGAACCTCATTGGCCAAGGACGCATCACAACACTACTCTAGGTATACTAATCGTTCTTCAAGTGGATAAGTGTCTGGCAATAATTGTACTGCCAACTTTAGAGATGGGATCTGACATTCGATGGGCAAGACTACCTCCAACCCATAAACAAGTTGAAAATGTGAGAATCCGGTTGCAGTCTTAACAGATGTTCGGTAAGCCCATAATGCCGAGTATAACATCAAATGCCAATTTGACTTGGCTGAGTTGATAGTTCGTTGTAGAATGGTCTTAAGAGTTTTGTTTACAGCTTCCACCTGCCCATTGGCTTGGGGGTAGTAGGGTGATGAATGTTCTTGACGTAACCCAAGCTTGAATGTTAATTCGGTCATCATCTGATTCTGAAAATGACTGCCATGGTTAGTGACAATATCCCTTGAGACGCCGAACCTTGTTATGATCTGGTTGAATAAAAAGAGAGCTGCAGTCTCTCCATCATCTTTAAACATTGGCATAGCTTCAACCCACTTTGTGAAGTAGTCTACAACTACGATGATATAGAGGTGCCCCCTTGCTGAAGGAGGGTTGCAAGTAGTGTAATCAATCCCCCACTTGGTGAAGGGACCAACTGTGATGACAGGAAACATGGGAGTGGGATGCACCCTCATCTTCCGAGAGAAGATTTGGCACAGATGACACTTCTTGATCGATTCGATACAATCTTTGATAAGTGTCGACCAAAAATAACCTACTCGTAGAATCTTTTGGGTTGTTTCCAACCCAGACAAATGACTGCCACAAGCTTCGGTATGGAAATCATTAAGCATGATAACTACTTCCTCATAAGTGAGACATCGACGTAGGATGCAGTCTACGCCTCTCTGATACAATGTATCTTTGATTATGAGATAATTCTTAGCCTGATGGCATATGCGTTGACGCTCATCGCGAGAAGCAGTGGTGGGGCACTTCAAAGTCTGGAGATAGATAAGTATATCTCCATACCAGGGATCTGAAGATGTGATTAAAAACATATCTCCCTGGATAGGCGATTCTTCAGGCACAACGTCATATGACTCAACTGGAAGTTTTGAAATGAGTTCTGCGAAGACTAGTGACTTTTTGGATTTTGCTGAAACGAAGTCTAAGTCAAACTCTTGGAGGATGACTATCCATCTATTGATTTTTCCGCCTATTACCCGTCATGTCAACATGTACTGGAATGGATTCACGACAGCAATGACAGTGGTCTTGCAAAACATAACATAATGACGGAACCGTTGAACAACATGAACTGCTGCCAACGCAGGTTTTTCGACGCGAGAATAATTAAGTTTCAGTCCTACGAGGCCTCGGCTCAGGTAATAGATCACGTATTCTGAGAACAANTTTTGGATTTTTCTGAAACGAAGTCTAAGTCAAACTCTTGGAGGATGACTATCCATCTATTGATTTTTCCGCCTATTACCCGTCATGTCAACATGTACTGGAATGGATTCACGACAGCAATGACGGTGGTCTTGCAAAACATAACATAATGACGGAACCGTTGAACAACATGAACTGCTGCCAACGCAAGTTTTTCGACGCGAGAATAATTAAGTTTCAGTCCTACGAGGCCTCGGCTCAGGTAATAGATCACGTATTCTGAGAACAAGTCATCTTCCTGAACTAAAACCATGCTAATGGTTGACTCTGCTGCATCCAAATATAATAAGAAATGTTTGTTATAGTTAGGTGGCTGGAGTAGAGGTGCAGTTGTGAGGGCATGTTTCAATGTGTCGAAAGAGCGTTGAGCTGCATCGTCCCAGTAAAAGGGAACGTCTTTCTTCAGTAAGTGCATAAATCCTTTGGTGATTTTGGCATAGTTGGCGATGAAGCATCGTAAAAGGTTCGCCTTGCCTTGTAGACTCTGAAGTTGAAGGATTGTACGTTTGGGGGGCAACTGAATTATTGCCTCAACCTTGAGAGGATCGACCATGATCCCTGTTGTTGACACATTGAAACCTAACAATCGTCTCGACGTTACGCAGAAGCTGCACTTTTTTGGATTCAGGCGAATCCAAAAGTAGCGACAACGTTCGAAGATAAGTCGGAGGTGTGTGGGATGATCCATTCTCTTGCAAGATCGTGATGCTAAATCATCTAGATAAGCCTCGACTATATGCTTGAGGTCATGAAAAGAAAAAGACATGGCCCGCTGAAAGGTGGCTCTAGCATTTTTGAGACCAAAAGGCATTTTACGATATGCGAATGTACCCCACGTGCAGATGAATGTCGTTTTGTGTTGGTCTTCGGGTTTGATTTGAATTTGGTTATATCCCGAAAAACCGTCCATGAAAGAAAAGGCTTCACAACCCACACATTCATCAATGATCTGGTTGATGAATGGTGTGGGAAAATTATCTTTGGGACATGCCTTATTCAAATCACGGAAGTCGGTACATACATGAATCTTGCCTCATTTTTTATTGACCGGCATGGGGTTTGACACCCATTGGGTCAAATGGATAGGATATATAAACCCAACTTTTAGAAATTTCTCAACCTCAACCTTAATGGCTGCTGCTTTCTTAGGATTAACTGGAGGAAGCTTCTTCCGAACCGGCTTGGCATCAAGATACATTGTGATTTCATGTTCAACTATTTTTGGATCGATGCCTGGAATTTCCTCATAAGACCAGGAAAAAATGTCGCAACATTCTTTGAAAAGATCTGTGTATATTTGAATCTCTTTGGGGGAGCAGTCCGCTCCGATGAAGACATTCTCCACGACGCCAGAGTTTCGAGAGATATTGATTGGTAAGGTTTCAATGATAGTTTCCATATTACCCTCAGCATAAACCTCATGTGTAGCTAAGGGATTAATAGGACAAGGCCAATCTCCCGTCATAGTCACGGTGAATTCTCTCGCTTCAATTCGGATTAACTCTGGAAGGAAGTATGATCTATGATGAATATCTTCCAAGGGTTTATCTGGACTAGTCATTTCTTCAATTATTGCTTCATCAGAGGGCAAGACTAAGTCTAATGAATCAGTGTGAGTGAGAGAACCCTGATCCCAAACAGGCTCTAGAAGAGGATCTAACTCTTGTGCAGGAGCTGGATCAGTGTGGGCTGAAGTTTGTTTGACTAAGGATTGTGCTACTTCAGCTACGGACAAAGACATGGACATGCCCGAATTCCCTATCCCATCCATCATGGCCGATGGGGAAGGAAGTGTCCACAAATCGTCGAAGTAAGTCGTTCGGACCGATGAAACTTGAAAAATCCCAACCTTATGGTGATTGGATATAAAATTGATATCGCCTTGAGGGGGCGGGTAATCGAAGGTACCCATAAAATATGGGTACAAACCAACTCCTATGTTGATGACACCTAGTTGAGGATTATCAATCATCGGGACCGTGGATGCCCCCCAAAGCAGGGTCAGGTCTAGAGAAGGACAATTGATCGATGGTCACTATCTGACCCTCGTGTGGAAACGAAAAGACCCAAAAAGCTGTAGCAACCACAACTTGCATGGCATAAGTCCAACTCCTTCCTAACAATAGGTTATAGTCGAGGGGAGCATCGACTACCTCTACTTCGACACACACAATCTTCCCTCCTAACTGCATGGGGAAAGAAGGAACGATACCATGTGGTCGGAACGAACAACCATCGAAAGTGGTGAGGAGAGTAGGTGATGGAGACAAAACGGGCTAGCCAATGACCTTCCAACATGCCAAGGACATAACGCATGTCGAGGCACCCTCATAAACCACCGTGTGGAAGATATTCCGAGTAATCGTGGGATAAGCCACTACTATCTGAAACTCTAATTGGTAAGGTAGACGAGGTTTTAAGTCGGTTGTATCCAACATGATTGTACCTGGATTACAAGTCTCGGTAGATCCTAAAGAAGTTAACAAGGCTTTCCTCTGGGAAGGGAAGCTTTGGAGGACCTCCAAAGTGGACATCGCACAAGGGGTTTGTGATAAATCCTCCACTACAGAGTAGTTCTGGGTGGCCCTTGCATTTGGGTTATGAGAAGCTTTTTTAAATGCACCTTTGGGAATGCGTGTCATTGTTTCTCCCAACATCTTCTCAATCTGTAGAGGAAGAGATGGGAGTTCAACTTCTTTACCCTTCTCAGAAGTGCTCGGTTTACTATAGTCGTTCTCTCTAGTCGATATAAAAGCATCACCCCTAACCATATATACGTTCGCGGATGCAGGGTTGTTCGGAGGCGGAAAGGGTTCTTGGTTGCCCCCTTCTGTGCTTGTAGAGGCTTGGGTTAGATTTTGTCCATGTTGAAATGGATTGGTTAACACAACAGACTGTTTCTACATCACAAAATTTTGGGCTTCTGCAAGTCGAGGACATAGATGGGTCAGGTGGTCTTCCACGCACAAGTTGCATGGATACCTCACTTTCCATTTTTCAGTGTTGTCCCCGCCAACATTATCGGTGGTTTTTTAATCCCCCTTACCCTTCTTTCATTTTTTTTTCTTTCCTTCAGGCTATTGGGTGGCCTTTGGGTTAGTCGACTGCACTGTGTGTACCTATGACGTTTTGGTAGGGGGAGCAACCAAAGTAGTGGTTTGGCTGGCCGCTGTGTGTTGTATAGATAGCTGCTGCAACTGCTTCGTCAATTGCTCAACGAGATTTGTTTGTGCTGAACCAACAATACCATCAACATGTGGTTCAACTCTCTGTCTAGTTTTATCCAGTATTGAGCGTGACGCATCTGGCAAGATGTTTTATAATAATACGGACTGAGAATATATGAGCTCAAATTGTTGAGCTCTCATGATGGCATCTTCTTCGAAGAATACACCCGACGTTGCGACATCTTTGGATAACTGCGGGACCAAATACTTAAAGAACCACTCAAGCAGGAATGCTGGTGGGACTGGCACCTTAATGAGACTCTTTCGACGTCTCCATTCTTGGATGTGATAAGAGATACGGTCCACTGTCATCTTCTCGAAATTGGTCAGCAGCTCTGTGCCAGCGTCATATCTCACAGGTAACTGAAAATGGTTTAGGAAAGTCATTGCCAGCTCACCGAAGGAAGAGTATCTTGAGTGATCGAGATCAATGTACCATTTTGCGGCACTCCCAATGAGAGTAAGTTGAAACAATCGCAACTGTACGGAGTCATCTTTCAATGAGTTAGATGAACACCAAAGATGAAAGGTAGTCACATGATCCCCTGGATCTTCGTTAGGATTGGCTTCGAACTTTGGAATGTCTGAAGGAAACTTCGTCGGCATAGGAGGCCAACGCGGATCGTGACAAATAGGGTCATTCAATAATCTTGTCAAATATGGCAAGTGCAAAGTCATTAGGAAGGGTAATTTGGGTTGTTGGTGATAACCTGGGAAAAAGGTGCTTGGAGTTTGATTGGCACCAGGTTGCTAGGAAAAGTTTGGCTGTTGGCCTGGATTTTGGTAGAAACCATGGCCCTGGCCAGCGTATGGATTTTTCATATGTGGCGACATCATCAGATAATTTCCCAAATAAGACATAGATGGTTGGGCATGCATTATATTCGAAGGAATTTGGGAAGGGTTGCCCCATGTTGGTCCCATGGGGATGGGCATATTAGTTTGTCCAGGGTTCCATTGATTGTGGAAAGAATTACCCTAGATCGACATTCTAGACGAGAGAACGGATCCTTGACCGGAATTCCAAGGTCCTGATGTGGAAAAAGTTCCTAGGTTTGCCCCTTGTGCAGGAATAGTACCCTGCATAGGACTAGATTGTCCAAAACTGAGATTGCTCCCAGTCGGGAAAGCGGTTGACGAGAAGGCGTTGTTTCCAAATGTTCTGGCCAAAGAAAATGGTGTCGAACCTACCGGCATGTTATGCAAAGGTGGTCCTTGACTCCCTACTCCAAACAAACTATGGTATGTAGGTTGCCCGATGGATTGCTGATGCGAGCCACCGAGTGAAGGGGACGAAGGAGGGATATGACCTCCTCCATAAGGGAAAGCGTTAAAAGGAGAAGAAGTGCCTCCCATGTGACCTTGTAGAGGAGCGCTAGAGCTCCCTGCCCCCAGACCTGAAGTCTGTAAAGTGGAGTAGGAAAGTACAAGACTTGTACCTGAACTAGGCATCTCGTATGAGAATGGAGGGCCTGTCGCACTTGGTGTGAAAGGGGTTGTGGCTGCTGCCAAAGACAGGATCAGACCACTATGCGATGTATAAGCAGTCGAGATCATGGTGGCTCGGACCAATGATGGTGGGTTAGGAGGTGAAGACTCTCCTGTGGTGACGACCGTAGAGGGAATTGAAGAATTCCCAGAAGAAGTAACAACATTTGTTTCCATTGCTGTGTGCAACACTATCTGACACTCGTAAAATTGAATTGGTACGATGAAAGGTGCTAAGAAATCAGTGGTTGGGGTTTCAATTGGGCCAAGAGCGTTTGCTTCAAGGTCCAAAATGGTCGATTCCTCCAAGTGTTGGTCGGGCATAATTGCTTGTAACCCGGTCACTTCAAAAGACCCTTGTTGGTCTAGCTTTCACCTTAATGGTGGCGGGGGTGGCTCCAGTGTAATCGGCGGCAAGCCAAGAAGCCTTCATGACCGACGGAGCTCGTGATCCTCCACTGTGTGACAATATCAAAGACACTCTAGGGTATTCTAAACGTTCAAAAGTAACACACACTAAAAAAAGTCCCTAGAAGATAAGACAGGCAGACACTAAATTAATTGGAAGAATAGTTACAACAACCAACACTAGAGCAACTTACCGGTGCAAGTGAAAATCGAACACGGAAGCACCCTCAGGGTATACTCTACAAAGAGTGGCCCAATGTCTATCCTAGGTACCTCGGTATACCCCCGCAGTCACCTGTGTATGTCCCTAAAAAAGATAGGCAACTAGGTTGCCAGCGCGCGAACAGTCACCAGGCGGGTACAGTCAAAAGTCAGGTAGACCACAATGAGTAGGGTATCAAGCCCAAAACCTGTCAAGGGTATGGAAAGCAAGTGGTCCGAAAGATAACTAGGGACCTCGAACAGATTCGAGACCCACGAAGCCCCGTGGCAAATGCAATCAACGAAATCCCAAAACAAGCCCTCTATATGTGTTCTCCACTACGATTGGTCCAACTTTGAACGGGTTATCTCCGTTACCTTTCTGCACGCGACCTCGTGTTTATCCACTGTGTTAGAGGGGGGTCCCGGATAAATTTCATTATACTGGACTTAGACGCTCCCTAACTTAGACTCTAATGTTTGATTTTAAAAGGCCTTGAAGAGTTTCCTCTCCAACCTAATCCAAGGCCCTAATCCTGAACTAGTTGGTGAACCCTACAAACATAAAATTCTAGTAAGTTTTAGATTTAGCATTAATTTTATGGATTTGTCTGATGTCAAGGGGTATGAAAGTGAAACTGATGATGTGTAAAAGACGAAAGCAAAAAATGAATAAAAAAGATGGAAACAAAAACTTTTACTTAATGCAAAATTTCAACAACTTTTCAAAATATATATATTTTAAAATTTTCTAAGATTTTGGACAACAAATCAAAAGAAATTTCACCTGACTACAAGCTACTTATGATCTAAGTAAACTGCAAAAACTTATGAAATAAACAACTTTTCCCTGGCTAATAATGTAGAAACACACTCTTCAACCAAACAAGAAAATGAAAAGATATTTATTTATTTATTTAAATGCTTGATAAAGAAAAAAGGAAAAATACCAACAAGAAAAAACCAAGAAAAACAATTTTGGCCTAATCGCAGATCGCAAAGAATCACGTCAAAAAATCACACACTAGTAATTTTAAAAAATGACTCTCACACTTGTCTAAAAACCCTAAAAAATTCTTTTTTATGACTACTTTTAAATGACAAAAAACAAGCTAAGGGTAAGATTAATCCTAAGCTACTGACTGCTAAGACAGAGATTCAAACACCTGAGAGGTATAATTCTCATCAAGGGAAATGATGACTGCCTTACCCTCAACAAAAAGTGTCCTGCACAAGCACACTACTGTTAATCTAACAACAAGCGTGTGAACGTGAGCTGCATAGAGACAGAGGGCGTGTACATGTGGGCTGACCTTGTACATGCCACGTGTATCTCTAAACTCTGAGAAAAAATGAAAACAGACAACTCAAAACTAGGAAGACACCATTGATATTGATAACCAGGATCCCTTGAAGGCTTGGACACTCTTTTTAACAAAAAAAACAAATAATGTAAGGAAAAATCATAAAGAAAAACAATCTGAGATAAGACTGCAAACAACCAAGACTCAGACATAATTCTAGAAAACCCCTGAGAATGTCTGATTTTGACAGGGAAGAGGATGATTGCCTAAAAAATTCTCTGGGCTCTACACGCTATTGCTACTTCTTCAGCTAGCGTTCACATGCAGGCTGTAAGAGAGTAGGGAGTGGGTACATGCGTGCAAACCTTATGCAGGCTGTGTGTACCTCTGTGGGTCTCGACAAAACACAGTCAAGCAAATCAAAGAAAAATGGTATGGAAAACCAGACTCTCTTCTAGCTGAGACTTTACAGAAACTAAAAAAAACTAGCAAGAAAAACCAGTCTTTTTCTAAAAACTACCCAAAAAATAAAATTCCAAGAACCCTAGAGACTTCCCCAGCATGGTCGCCAATTCTGTTGTGAGGGAAATCTCCTTATGAACTAGAAAATAGGGTTATGCTTTGCATGCAAATATGACCAAGAGAAAATCTACTTTCTACCTTCGTCCCCAGACTTAAATCCTATTTCTTTTCAGTAAAACATGGCTAGATCAACCTACCTCGTTCCAGGAATTTGATGTCGATCCCTTGTCACACTTGATCACTTGTTCACAGTTCTCCTTTCCAATGCTGACCTACATACAAGACAAGCAACAACTACACATGCATCTTACCTATAGACTAACATGTTAGAAATTCAAACATGTACTTAACAAATTATGAATAACTCATGAATTGGGATGGGAAAATCATTTTCTTTATTACTTTGAATGAGTCAACTTACAAAAATTCAAGGCCAGCCACTGCTCTGCAAACCTGACCCTGGGCTCCTCTTCAACTGTCCTCCAACTTCTTTGCTTTGTCTCTCTTCTGGCACAAGGATGGCTAAAGGGTTGGGGCAATGGGAATATGCAAATGGGCATAGTTTCTTTGCTATATTTTTCCTCTTCCAAATGGGATCCCTAGCCCTTCTTTTATAGGCTAGAAGAAGCTAGGTATTTGGACGAACCCTCGGCCATGCATGGCCGAGAGTTTTAGTTAACTCACTCAGAACTATGTGTTACGTCGACAACTTTCCTTTTTTCGTGCTTTTGTCGGTCCACACGGGCTGTTTTAGGTCAGCTAGCGTGTACATGCATGTAGTAATGGAGTAGGGCGCGTGGGCCCTTATAAAATAGGTTTTTAAAGAGTTTATCAGCAGTTCTTTGGCAAAGAAGGGATCTGAGATGGCCTGATGCCAGGTAAGCATGTATGGTACAATTTAGCGTTATAAGAAACCCATGCTTTCTTTTTCACACCAATATTTCTTGAAGGCTTGTTTAAGATCTTCAGGGGTTTTGATGCTTCCTTTCCAGAGTTTGTTAATCCATCTTCCAGAAATTATGATGAGTGAGCTCACAAAGATCCTTAAAAATACATATGGGTGTTGTCCAGATTAGTGAAACTGGAATGCATCACAGAAGTCGGTCCAATGAGAGTCGCCATAGGATCCATATTTCTTCCCCTGAAAACTTAGGTATCCAGGACTCAACCTTCTTGGGTAGATCATGTAACCCCCCTTGGGTGCTAGGTAAGCTTAAAGGGCCAAAGAGTTCTTTATAATACCATTTGGGAACCCTTAGGTGTTAGGTAAGCTTAAAGAACTCTTTGGCCCTTTAATAATACCATTTGGGAGAACTCACAAGGGTGACATGATTTGTGGAGGTCATAGTAGTAGATGAGTATATACCGGACACCCACTAATGGCTCAAAACAATTCACATTTTCTCCAATGTCTTATAAGCTGCATACACCAAGAGCTACACCAGTGTTTTGCAAACATTAATTTTTCGTCGCAATTCTCAAATAAACGACACTTTTATTTTTGCGCCATTCACACACTTATCTTTGTTTTTGTTTTCACGACTGTAAGCGTGGAAACTTGATCTTTCGAAGTCGCATTAAAATCATTATTGAATTGTCGTTATCATTCTTGTCGATATGCCCATTGCGTTTACATTTTACTTTTCATTATGCAGTTGGCAAAAACCCTTTTGATCTGCATTCATTTGACATTCTTTGATTGATTATGTAATTTCGTTTCATGAGTGTTTGAGTTTGTGATACATTGGCTATTGGATTTGCATGTTATTTGATCAATCCACTTGGCACATTGGTATACATAAAACGCATTGGCACATTGGTTAAATTCTTGGTATGAATCGTTCTATAAAATGCATGTCGCATAGTCAAACCCTTGGTATCAATTTCGATTTGTGTGTTTGGTTTTAAAACTATGGCATAAACTTTGATGGCGCGAATGGTTTATCCACTTACCAAAGGTTTCGATTGATTGATTGAAATGGCATAGTTATAATACATATGCATTGTGATTTGAATAGTTGAAAGTGCCGACGGTTGTACCATTGGTAATTACTATTCTGCATGGCCAACAAATAGCTCCACCACCTTCGCACGATGTCATTAATGTTACTCCTATCCATGTTTCACCTCTGCTAGCTCGGGTAAGCCTTCCGGCGTTTTTTTTTCCTGTGTATGCTGCATTCAAACCCTGGCTCGTTCACATCACTTACCATGTGCTCTTCCCCATGGCACCAATGGTGCGAATTGAGCCGAACGGTAGCCAAGCCTTGCTACTATTTGATAACGCCCGGAAAGACTTAGAGGATAGTGGTTGGCTCACCTTTGTACAACGGTTTGAGGGTTTTAATCTATTTGCTGCACAATAGTTCGCCCTGACTTTTGATGGGTGTAGGGCCAAGGTAGGTGACATTCAACTGGAAATCAGTGAAGAGTTCATCAACTCTGCCACAGGGTTAGCGTCCACCGGCCAACGATGGTTTAAAAACTCTAAAGTGGAGGAGGTGCCATGGCCACTACTGTTCGTCTCATGAAAGGTTACATCCTGTGACAGAGGTATGCCGATTTCCACGCTTAAACCAAGATGGCATGATATTTTGTTGGTGGTTAAACAATTCGTGACTTGTGAGGGTCGATATGGACTGGTTTTTCTTTATCACCTTCGACTGTTAATGAATTTTATGGGGTATCCATTGAATATGCCATTTTACTTCCAGCGTAGCCTTTATAAAATGTCAAAAGGGTTTAAACGAGAAAAGACTGATAGAAGCTTGTTCCACCATGGCCTAATCAGACTCATCGTTGTTCATCACTTAAATCTCCACGGTGATAGTTGGCAAGCTTTTATCTCTCAGAATGGTTTTGCTGATATAGAGCCTATCCAAATTGACAAGCGCATGGTTAGTGTGACTAAGGTCGGGCCACCCGTGCCTTTCCATGCCCTTCTACCCTCTCCTAAACCCTCGACGATGTAATCAAACCCTCACCTGCATTTTCGAAGCCCAGACAGTCGTCATGTGACCAGTGTAATGTGTGGTTGGAACGATACTATACAAAAGTTCCCTTACTTCAATCGAAAATCAAATCGCTACAGAACCAAGTTACAGTGTTGACAAGCCAAAGGGACAAGCTTCGAGCTAATGATAAGAAGCATAAAACCACTGGTTCCATCGTTTTTAGGAATGTCGAATCGGCTATAGCCGTCGTCAATTCCAAAATGTTATGACCAAGTTGTCCGCTCATCATCCAGGTATGAATTTTGATATCAATTTCGTTTTATCAATTGCTTGGATTAATATAGTGAATTGGTTTCTAAGTTTTGATAAGTCTGTTTATTATTCGAAATGACTTTGACATGGTTTGATTATCAAAATGATCATAAAATTGAATATGGTTATGATTTTGTTATACGATTTGATCGTGCCCAGTTTAGAAATTAATTGGTTTTCATTAGATTTGATTCGTTTGTCTGTTGGTTTGAGTTAACGAAACCAATGGTGTTTTCTTTCGATTGGATTTTGTTTGTATCCAACCTGAACAAGAGTTTTTTTTATGCTAAAATTAGAACACGGTTTTGTTTTGATGATGTTGTTGTCGTTGGATATTAACGGCTCTGATTTCGTTCTTGTGATTTGATTGTTAAAACGGTTTCATAGTAATTGAATTGGCTTGATAAATATGATGTAGCCTATTAAAAACGACTCTGTTCTGTCAACATTTTCGTTTGGATTTGGATTATATCTGACCTGTGCTAAAGATCTCTGTGCCCGAATCATGGAATTGTTTTGATTCACAATGACTATGTCAAACTTAAACTGTTCGATTCGCTCTTGTTTTGATTGGATCGCTGCGTTAGCACGATTGTTTTTATGAGTTGGATTCGTATAAAAAATAGACTTGATGCTGCTATGTTTGATTTTAGTTTTCAAGACCATTTTGTTAACTCATATCGATTTATGTTATCCCTGTTGAATTCGTACGAGAAAATTTGGTTAACAGTTCGTTTTGAAATGAATTCGAGTAATAATTTCATTGAATGTCAATCGATTTTGTCTGCCCCAATTAGCAATAACAAATGATTGGACAACTCTTACACACCCTGTTATCAACTGATTGATCATGTTATGATTTCATTTGAGATAATTTACACACCGGTTTTGATTTGATTCGCTAATGACTTGGATCGTTGGTTTATGATTTGAAAATGATCTTGCTGTTTTCGTATGGATTCAATCGCGTTTCCTGTTGATGAGGCAACATAAACGATTGCCTATGATTTGTTTAACTGTATCGATTTCAATTTGATATGAAACGATTTCATTACTGTTCGATACGATTTTGTATACCTGAATTGGTAACGAATTAAACAGAGTATATATATCTAGTTTATCGTTTGATTTAGTTTGTTCAGATTGCATACACGTGTCGATTTGAATAAGGATTTTAGCAATCAAATATCTTTTGATAGTTTGAATGTATTTTCAAAGATATGAATTGATTTTAATGCTGATTCTGTGTCTGATTTAGACCAACTACAAAATTGCAAGATTCTGTAGCTAGTCTATAGAATTAGATTTTTATCATTTTTATTAACAAAATATCCTCCTAACTTGTCCATTTTTTACCTTTTCCAGGTACATACGAATTGCATTGGACATGCTATGGCAGTCTAGGATATATTTGTGTGATACAGTTTTATTTTAGGTCCCTAGTTTAGTCAGACTTGGGATATTTTCCCAGATTTATGTAAACAATTTTGATAACTTCCACAGGGATGTTTTACCCTGTGGAAGGTCTTTAAATACTTATTATTTTTTGTAATAAGGGGAATCCTCACTTGTGGGAGAACCAGGCTATGGATTTCTAATACAAACTGAGACAAGAGTTGATGTTTTGCTACAACTTTCGCTTTGAATATATCAATTTTTTGTTTCAAGTTTATGCATGTCATTTGCAGTTGATTATAGACTACTTTAGCTATCATAATCTATTGCAGGATGATATGATTTGATTAATGTGCTATCCATATCTGATCTCTTTCATTATTTTTTAAAAGATACAACAATTACTTTGTTTCAGTTAATGAATCACAGATTTCTCTTCTTCGTTAATTGAATCATTTTGTATAGATCTTTGCATACAGATTTATCTAACTATGAAGATTTATAAATCATAAGATTGTTGTGATTTTTATGTCTTGTTTGTCCTGTAATCATATTTGAAGAGCACTGCATCTTTCTGTTTACAAGGAGCGCCTGAATAATTCGGTGCGGGTTTTCTCCCTCCGATCAGCTAAGACAATCATTACGCACAGGACAAACCTGGAGCGTTTCTCCATGTCAGTTTGTGATTAATTTATTAGTTAATTTGTTAGTATAATTTGAGTAGTTTAGTTAGATATATGTGTAGTTTCGATTTGTATTTAGAGTTAGTATATTAGTTGTTTAGTTTAGTTAGTTTTTGTTTTATTTCTTTTCATAAAATTATAAAATCAAAAAACAATAGATCTCACTGTCTTAGGGAAGAATACAAATGAGTTTTTCAGGTTTTCATTCAAATCTGTAAATTGTAAATATTGTACATTTTGTGAATAAGATTTATTTCTGTTAGTAGTTAGATATTTAATTTCTTAGAGTTAGTATAGTATTAGATAGTAGATTGTATATAGAATAGTTAGATTTGTTTTAGTTTGTTTTAATAGTTATTTTTAGTTAGATTAGTTTATTAGTTTGTTTTAATAGTTAGTTTTAGTTAGATTAGTTAGTTTAGAGTAGTTTTCTTTTTTGTTTTCTTAGGACTTAGATTGGATAACAGAGCCGCTAAACCTGTCAGGGTGGTTCATCCCAAACGGCTTGGGTTATTAGACAACCCCGGACCGGTTCCACTCTTCCAGTTGACGGACGGTCAATTTTTCCCGTCAACAAATGGCGCTAGAAGGAGGGCCTGGAATTAATTAATGGCACGAGGTGGTCGCAAGACTCCTCCACCACCTAATCGCTCACCTATAGTGACTAGAATCCATTTGAACGATAATATTCCCCTTCAAACAACAATCACTTCAACCGACGATCCACAGATCATAGTTGAGCCAACAACCCCTAATCCTACAGGTGGTGACATCCAAGAGATTGTTCGTCAATATCTTATAAGAACTCATAGTGCCTTGGCCCATTTGAGTCAACCTAACCGTCCATTGGAACAACCTTTGGATTTCTCCGATATCAGAGAACAATTAGGAGGCACTAATCTCACTGTGAATCCTACAGATCCAATCCTAAACCCCGCTGCAGGAGGATCAGGGATACCTCCTTCACCACCTCCATCATCTCCTTCCTCTTCTGGAGGAGGTTCCTCTGACGAAGGAAATTCACCTTCTCAGCCTTCCACACCCACTACACCAATGGAAAATCAGAACAACCCTGCTAGACCTTGGCTTGAACAGGATGCCGTAGCTGTACCTGGAGCTCAGCATCCTTTACCTAAACATCCGGAGAAATGGCTTCCTAAGTTTGACCTTGACTCAAAACAGATCGCTGAAGATCACATTAAAAAATTTATGTTAGCCATAAGACTCCGCAATGTCAAACACGAAGACGTTGTCTGTTGGTTGTTCCCCTATACTTTCGAGGGCAATGCATCCACATTGTACTTTGCCCAGCAACCCCATACCATCGTGTCTTGGGAAAATTTTGAGTCATGCTTTTTGGAAAAGTTCGGAGACAGTAAGCCTCCGGAAGTCCTAGTCATGGACCTTTCTAGCTTAAGAATGAACCCAAAAGAAAAATTTAAAGACTTCAATCAAATATTCTTAACACTTAAAAACCGAATCCCTACGGATTCCATGCCCGCTGAGAATCTTATAATAGCATACTACACTAAAGATTTGCATCAAAGTATAGCTATTTGGGTTAAATGATCTAAGAAAGCCACATTGTTAGAAGCCTTCGAGGAGGCTAGCCAGATTGAAAAAGATATACTCAGTATTAAAGACTCTACTAGCAACAAAACAGAGGCTAGTCCTTCTTCCAAAAAGAAGATCGAAATCCTCCCTAGACCTACCCAAAGTAAAACACAACCTGAAAGCTCTGATTTAGAAAACTTAACTAAAGTTGTTCAAAAACTGTCAAATCAAGTTATAGAATTAAAAAGGACGACTGAAGAAGCTTCTTCGAGCAAAGGACCTTACAAACCCCCGTTCCGGAAGCCTTTTCCTACCAATCGACCTAATCCAACCACCGAAGGCCTTAATCTAGAAAGTCTGCAATGCGCCCTTCAAACAATTCTAGAAGCCCAAGATAACTTGATGCCTCCTGAGATTCCTGAGGAGGTAGTTGAACAAGAGACAGTTCAAGAAGAGGAGTCTTCTCCAAACATTTTTGGACACTTCTCGGATATCATATTTCAAGATAACTTCGAGACAATACATCCCTATAATACCAGGAGTAAGACAGTAAACATGCCTTCTTCCGAAAACACTACAACTTCGCCTCCAAAGCAATCTAAATCAGCTGAGACTAAACAGAGTAATGTGAACCCCAACTTAGATTATGATTTAGTTGAAGATCTTAAAAAGTTGAGAGCTAACATTTCTGTTTATGAGTTATAGAAATTCCCATTTCTGCTACAAAAAATGTTACAAAATATTTCAGAGAATGGCAAAAATGGTAATTCAAGCAGCAACAAGGTTGTGCAGAACAAAGTTCCTCAGAAGACTTCCACTAAAAAAAATCTTGATCCTCAAGATAAAGGAAGCCTTCCTGTAAGTAATGTAAATAATGTAGATAAAGTAGCTTTAGAAACTGCAAGTAAAAAGACACAAGCTGCCATTCTTAGTACTCACAAAAATGTACCTCCATTTTTGGTAAATTTCAAAATCTTTAATAGAAACGTGCACAATTGTATGGTAGACTCAGGAGCTTCATCAAATGTGATGCCATGGTCTGTATGCCAGAAAATTAACGCTGAAGTTGAACCCTCTACTTTAAAAATCATACAACTTGATCGGACCAATGTTAAAGTTATAGGCGAACTAAAGAATGTGCTTATTAGATTATCGTCTAACCCCAAGGTTCATCAAGTCATTGATATAATTGTTGTGGATATTCCAGAAGTGTATGGTCTGTTTTTAAGCAGGGACTGGTCGGAGCAGCTACACGGTTATTTCGCGATAGATTGGTCTCATTTATGGCTTCCAGACAACGACAAGCCTAACAATATCAAGGTAAATCGTGAAGGCTACCTTAAGTTCACGGTCACAGATTTGAACGATCCCAACGAACCATTTACACCTTCTGCTGATTCACCCAAAGTACAAGGAATGGACACCTTCTTCAACAATTTCATCGCTGAAGCTTCAACTATCACCAATCCAGAACAACAATCCGAGATTGTAGCATATATGCAGCCAACAACTTCCACACAACGGTCTCATGTACCTGATGGAAATCAATTTGATCTCTTTATTTCGACAGGTCAAAGTCCAAAGAAGGAGCTGGCGTAGTCTGCGTCATTATCGATCTGACAGGTAACAAAACATTGATTGCATGTAGGTTAGAATTTGAATGTACTAATAATACTGCAGAATATGAGGCTTTACTTCAAGGTATCAGAAAATCTTTAGACTTGAACATTCAAAATTTGACCGTCTTTGGAGACTCTAAAATAGTGGTTAGACAGGTAAGAGATTCTATCCACTGTCTGTCTCCGCATCTCAAAATCTACCAATCTGAGGTATGGAATTTAATGAATAAATTTTCCGCCTTCAATATAAATTCTATTCCTAGATTGAATAACTCTGAAGCAGATTTGTTAGCTATTGTAGCTTCTAAAATTCTTCCTGCAGAAGGCTTGTTCCCAGATGCATTCTCCGTCGAGCTGTTGTTCATGCCATCCTTTCCCGACAACATCACAAACTGGAGAGTCTTTGACGATGATCAACAGATTATTAACTTTCTGCACATGGAAGAGACCTTTCAAGGTGCGGTGATAGACGAACACATGCATGACGACAATTTGTGCGATTTCACGGTAATACCAGATCCGAGAACTCCTGAATCTTCATCGGAGATGGTAAACTCGATCCCTAAATCTGTAGTTAGATTAGAGAAGTTTTATGATCTTCAAGATAAATTCAAAAAGACGGTCAACTGTAAAACCAATAGTTCCTCGTTATCTTATGAAAAGGTAAACTTAGGAACTAAGGACAATCCGCAGTGCATTAATCTAGGGGTAGGATGTTCTGAACAAGAAAAAGTTGCATTTATTAAATTGTTCAAAGAATTTAAATATGTCTTTGCATGGACGTATGATGACCTCAAAACTTTCGACCCTAACATCATACAACATGTCATTCCTATGAAGCCCCAAACCTTACCCTTTCAACAAAAATTGAGAAAAATGCACCCTAAGCTCGAACCGACCATTCAAAAAGAATTAAATAAGATCCTAAATGCTAAGATAATTTTTCCTGTTAGGCACACTCAATGGGTTTCTAACCTTGTCCCAGTCCGGAAGAAAAGTGGGGAAATCCGACTTTGCGTCAATTTCCGAAACCTTAATAGAGCGTCTGATAAAGACAACTATCCTGTCCCACCTATGGAACAGATCCTTCAACAGGTATCTGGTTCTGAGAGGCTACCCTTACCGGATGGTTTCTTAGGGTACAACCAAGTCCTGATGTCTCCACCAGACCAACTTTAAACTACCTTCCGTACCCCGTGGGGCACTTATGCTTATCGAAAAATGCCCTTTGGATTGATTAATGATGGAGTCACTTTTCAGAGAGCAATGGACATTGCTTTCTGAGGCTTAATCAATCAGTCCATCATATTTTACTTGGATGATGTGACTGTATTTTCTAAAAACAAAAATGATCATCTAGCTCACTTACGAGCCGTTCTACAACGATGTCGTAAATATGGCATCTCCTTAAATCCTAAAAAATCCATCTTTGCAGTAGAATAGGGTAAACTCTTGGGATTTATTGTGTCAAGCGAAGGGATGATTATCGACCCCGAAAGGACTCAAGTCATCACAAAACTTCCCCCTCCTACATCCAAAAAATCTATGCAGTCTTTCTTAGGCCAGATTAACTTTGTGAGAATATTTGTCCCCAGCTTCTCTGAAATGGTCAGACCTTTGCAGAACCTAATTAAGAAAGACACCCAATACCACTGGGGACCCCTATAAAATCAATCTTTTAATGCAATAAAGAAGGCTATAATAGACGCTCCGTCTCTCATGAGACCCGATTTGTAGTAGTGGGGCCTTGATATCAGTCAAGCACTTCCGGTCCTATCTTTTGAAGTCTAGAATGAAAGTCATTGTCCCCTACCCAGCCGTCAGGAACCTGTTAGTGCATAAGGAACTAGGTGAAAAGAGGGCTAACTGGGTCACCTCCTTGCAGGAGTACGACTTATAAATCACCCCAGCTCAGATAGTGAGAGGCCAAGGGTTATGCAAGTTAGTTGCTGATTCAGCAGCAGGACAGCGAGAAGAAAGCGATACGTCAAACCTAGGACAACACGATCAAATTCTAATCTGTTGCGCACAAAACCTTATCAGTCCTTGGTATGACGATATAAGATCCTGTCTTGAACATGGGTCAGCCCCCCATCACCTAGATCCTGCTAAAAGAAGAGCGTTGAGATTAAAGTCTGCCTCCTTTCATTTGGTAAATGGTATCCTGTTTCGGCAAAGTTTTGACGACGTACTGATGCGCTGTCTTGAAAAAGACGAAGCAGAAAAAGTCTTGCTAGAGTTGCATGCAGGAGAAGATGGTGGTCATTTTGGTGGTGACACCACTTCCCATAAGGTTTTAAGAGCCAGTTATTACTGGACCACACTTTTTAGAGATGCCCATGCCTTGTGTCTTAAATGTATCATTTGTCAGAAAGCCTCAGGCGGTTACAAAAAAAAGCCTTTCCTTTGCAGCCCATTTCAGTTGATTCTCCTTTTCAGTAGTGGGGCCTTGATATCATAGGTCCAATCAACCCCCCATATTCACAACAACACAAGTTTATTGTGACAGCCATGGATTACTTTACTCGATGGTCTGAAGCTATTGCGTTAAGAACTGTCAACACCAGTTAGGTAATTTCCTTTCTAAACTCGAATATTATCACTCGTTTTGGTATCCCTGACTGTTTAGTATTCGATAATGCTTCTTACTTTTCCTCTCTTGAGATGAGCGAGTTCACTTTGGAAAAAGGAATTAAGTTGAAGTATTCTGCTAGCTATTACCCTCAGGGAAATGGATTGGTAGAATCAACAAACAAGAACTTGATTAAAATCATCAAGAGAACTGTGGTTGAAAATCACAAGAATTGGCACAATGCACTGTTAAACGCACAGTGGGCTGATAGGGTAACACCAAAAGCTGCTGTAGGTAACTCCCCCTTTTTTCTCGTTTATGGCAGAGAAGCAATTCTGCCACCTCACATTCTTCTTCCTTCGCTACAGTTGTCACAGAAAATCCAAGAAGAAGATTGCCCCCCTTTGGAAAACCGAATTAACTCTCTGATGAAGCTAGAAGAGGTAAGAGCCCAAGCTAAACGTAAGTTAGATCAACATCAACTATTGGTTAAAAGCTGGTTCGATTCTAACTTTTCTTCTGATAGGAATTTCGAAGTAGGTGATCTCGTCTTGAAATGGGACAAGCCGCATGAGGGAAAGGGAGAACACACAAAATTTCAAAACTTATGGCTTGGACCGTTTTTAATTGCTGAAAAGTTGGGTCCCAGTTCTTTTCGATTGCAGAATCTTGAGGGTCAGGCTGACACCTACCCGGTGAATGATCAAGCCTTGAAGAGATACTTTTCTTGATGACAACCCTTGTATATTATGTACATATTTTGCTTCTGTTTTCTTTTTGTTTCTGATTTTTCCTTTGAATTTATCAACTTGTGTTTTTTTTTACACATACCTGTACATTAAGCTATTCATACAAAGACAATAGAAAATTCCTTCGCTGAAATAACTGCTAAGAAAATTGTATAAACATCAATGGTATATTTCTGAAATTTATATCTGTGTTGGCAAAAGTCTGTTGTTTGAAAGAAGATGACTGATTTCGATCTCTGAGTAAAGATTGTCATGATCATCTATTATCTTTTTACGCTGTCCCTATTCCTTAAGGGAATGACTCAAAAGATGTCTCCCTGCCTTAGGAAGTTGTTTTTGTAAATTAAACATCTCTGGATCTTAATAAAGGGCAATTCTAAAAAAAATAAATTCTGATGAGGTCTGAAAAAATATGTTAAAATATCATGATTTTCAGCGTCACCCCGCTCAACTATATATCTTTGAAGAAAAACAAAACAAAATAAATTATTAATAGAGCTGTGGGAAGTGCTTGTAAACCCACCGGGATGCTGAACAGGTCTGCTAGCAGCAGGTAAATGCATGCATGACGCCAAGACAACTTCGTCGGGGTACTGAATAGGCTCGCTGGAAGCGAAGCAATGTCGGGTTTATGAAAATTTGCAAAGAAGAAACCTCTTTAATGTCCTTTATTCTGATCTGGAAACTTCTTGGCAGGATACAGATGTCAGAGTGGGTTAAATGGCAACCCTGTCGAGGCTACAGATGCCTGTTGGCAGCAGTGGATCTGTCAACAGTATTGGAGATTTTATCTTTAATATCGTGACTCGCTGGTCTTAAGACTGTTATCTGTTTTCATTTTTTAAAACACTGCTGGAATAGTTGGTTAATGATGATGTTTATACGATTTTCTGGTTGTTGTTTTTGAGTTGGGGAATTATCTTTGCTGTCCTAATATGAATTTGTTCTTTTGGCAGAGATAACTTCTTCTACCAGTGTGTCGCCATTGTTGGTAGCCAATAAATTTTTTTTCCACTGTCTTATAAGCTGCCTACACCAGTGTTTTGCAAACCTTATTTTTTCATCGCAATTCTCAAATAAACGACACTTTTATTTTTGCGCCATTCGCACACTTATCTTCGTTTTTGTTTTCACGAATGTAAGCGTGGAAACTTGATCTTTCAAAGTCACATTAAAATCATTATTGAATTGTCGTTATAATTCTTGTCGATATGCCCATTGCGTTTACATTTTACTTTTCATTATGCAGTTGGCAAAAACCCTTTTGATTTGCATTCATTTGACATTCAATGGCTAAAAGGTTTTCCTATCAGGGGACATGAGACAACGACCTACTTGTGTGTTTGTCCCCTAGTGTTTTGATTCAACAATATTTATAAATAAATGCAAGAAATTAAAATACAACCATTCAATCAAGAAGTTTTGCAGAAAAATACTTACAAATCACCAAGAAAATAGCATGCAAACCCTAGTTGTAAACCTTCCTTCAAGAAAAACACCATAAATTGACAAAAATATCCTCTCCAAACAAGTGCGCCTTCCTCAAAATAGCCAATAACCCTAATAGGGTGAAAAAATCAGACCTCACTAGGAGAGTGAGTGATGAGTTATGTCAAAATGAGAGTAAAAACCCTCAATATATAGTGTATCAATGACCTTAATTAATTTTAGGTCATAAAAATGGTCGACAAGACTAGAATACT
>SNQJ01S0010019.1:10591-69468 GCA_010110895.2 Picea sitchensis | reverse complement strand
AGCTCAAAGACAAGTACAATTAAGACAAGAGAGTTTAAAGAGGGAGAGTGTTGCAAAGGCAAGGCTCTTTCATCAAACCCTAAAAGAAAAACGACCCTAGGTGTAGATAACCTAGGCCTGGGATGTCCTCTTCCTCTTGAAGTTGAAAGGTACAACTAGCTTAAGGGAAGAAGAAAGAAAGAGTGTAGCAATGGCTAGGCTCTCTTCTTCTTCTTCAATGGCTAAACGATTTTTCTATCAGGGGACATGAGACAACGACCTACTTGTGTGTTTGTCCCCTAGGGTTTTGATTCAACAATATTTATAAATAAATGCAAGAAATTAAAATACAACCATTCAATCAAGAAGTTTTGAAGAAAAATACTTACAAATCACCAAGAAAATAGCATGCAAACCCTAGTTGTAAACCTTCCTTCAAGAAAAACACCATAAATTGCCAAAAATCTCCTCTCCAAACAAGTGCACCTTCCTCAAAATAGCCAATAACCCTAATAGGGCGCAAAAATCAGACCTCACTAGGAGAGTGAGTGATGAGTTATGTCAAAATGAGAGTAAAAACTCTCAATATATAGTGTATCAATGACCTTAATTAAATTTTAGGTCATAAAAATGGTCGAGAAGACCAAAATACTGTTTTTACATTAAATTGTCAAACTAAAATCCTAATTGAGCTGTAATAAAGGTAAAATCCCCTTCAAGGGAGGCGCTAGCCCCTTTTAGGGGAGGTGAGACATCCAGGAGCAAAACGTTAGCCCCCCAGGGGATTCTCCAACATGCCACTGTTGCCCAATCTGCCTCCAAGAATGACCATGAAGCTGGATGACGTCATGGCAAGGGTGGGGACGCTCTGAGCCTTCTAAGGCCAATGTTCCACTGAAAAGGGGTCATTCCCCCTAGACCGGGCTCTGCCAAAGTGCCTCTGGTGAAACGTCCTCTTCTTCTCAGGTGCAAAACCTCGGTCAAACACTGTCCTGTCTCTGCCCCTCTGATGGGGTCTCAACAACCATCTGATAGGCTCTTCAGCCCCATGGAGGTCCTAACTAATCATCTCCCCATGTGTACTGGTCCAAGTGGTACCTGTCCATCGGGCATGGTCCTGCACATCAAAAAATACGCCCTCCATGGGCTCATTAGTCACAAGGATCATAGCAATGTCAATCACATTTCATCATTAATATTTATCAAACATATGCATAGAAACCCTGATACATCGTTCAACATATCAAAGACATTACAAAAATCCACAATACAAGATCGAAGAAAAGGACAAGACATCATATTGGGCTGGTATCCACAAGAGACGAGAAGTTCCTAGGAAGGTTCCATCCAAGCCATGTAAATGAGGTGATGTGGCTAAGGGATGTCCAGACAAGTGGGTAGAGTGAGAGACATGGATGCATAATGTTATCTGTGGGTTCCTTTGTAGAAGGCGAGCTGTACCCATCATGGATGCAATTTTTCCAAGCCCGTTCTTGCCTTTATTCTTTCTTTATTTTCTTTTCTTCTTCTTTTTCTTTTTATTCAAGGTCTAACCAAAGGACACTGCCCTGGCATGGTGACTAGAGCTGACAGTGTTACCCACAAGTACTTTCACAGAGATGAGAAGGCTGGCTCATGATGAGACCCCCNCCATGCAACCAAAGGTCTCTACCCTGGCGTGGTAACCAAATAGTGGCAATGTCATACTGTTAGGTACCCATGAACCTAATAGGCTGGCTCGTGATGCGACCCCCTATCCTCTTGGCTAGGTCTTGTTTATTATTTTTCGGGTCCCTCTTGTTTCTTGTTGAGAGGCTTTTTATTGCCTTCTCGGGGATCCCTGGGCGAGGCATCTCGAGGTTTTATTTCTAGTCTTGTATCTTTTATCAACTACTTTTACCTTCTGGGCCCTTAGCCCATTCTTCCCATGAGATAAGGTGCAACCCTACAAACAGGTCAATCCAATGCCTAGACAAGGGGAATGAGATAAATGAGCGGGAGATAAGATGAAAAAGTGGTGGTATGGCGGGAGCGGATGATGGCTCTTCAGAAATCCCCCCAGTGGAAAACCAAAACCCATGGGTACAGGCTTGCTAGGACACCCTGTCAATCTCCCCAAAAATGGTCAAGTGGGTTAATGTAAGATCCAAGCAGTTGTCAGAAATAAAAGGAGTTAGATGCATATATCCAAAGGTTATAATGATCAAAAGTGACACATACCATGATACCTGGACCAATTACCTCATGGAGCAAGAGCCTTCTCCGATACAAGACCAATCCGATGGCGATGGATGCTGCTGGTGCTGACAAGACGAATATGATGAAAGAAGAAAAGGATGGGCCCTCCAGGGCCATTCTTAGGTCAATCCTTCTCTCGGTACTCCATGTCTATGACTTGTGGGCCTCGAGACATGATCTCCTAGTTATCCCTAGAAATCCGGGATAACAGTTCCGAGAATGATAATGGGCATTCTGGAAATAAATTGCACATAGAAACAAGGAATGTGATTAGGGAAGAATATGAAGAAGAAGAAGAAGGAAAGACATTTGGAGAAGTGAAAAAGATAATTGGGAGCAGGGTTGTTGGGGAGACCATGCAGTATTTGATAGAATGGGAGGATGGGCATAGGCCTACATGGGTTCCCTATGCAAATATTTCTAAGGATGTTGTAAAAGAGTATGAAGGTCCATGGTGGGCAGCAGTGAAGAAAGTTGACGAGAACAAGTTTAGAAATCTTTTGGAAGATGTGGAAAGGGATGTGGATGCTAGGATGAAAATGGGAGAACATCTCTGTTGTTTGCAACTGGACTGGGATCTGAAAATTGTGTTATGTTGCTGGTCGAGGCTGGTGCAGACCTTGATAAACAAGACAAGGAGGGTTTCACTACCTTGCATATTGTTGCTGGATATATGAAGCAAGGGGCAGTAAGAGCTCTCATGGAACTGGGTGCTGATCCAGAAATTGAGGATTCTTAGGGAAGGAATCCTATTGTACTTTCCCGTGATCTATTGTAAAAAAATTTGAGATCCAATCCTTTTCATTTCACGAGGCGGTTGGCCTTGGAAGGTGTGATTAAGGTCCTAGAAGATTCAGTTTTTGAGAGTGTAGAGGTTGAGAAGATTCTTGAAAAGCACACTGGGATGGGAGGCAAGGTGGAGTATTTGGTGAAGTGGAAGGATGGTGTTCCTGAAGAGTGGTTGGCAATAGAGTTCATTGGGGAGGACTTGGTGCAGGATTATGAGGTCGGGTTGGAATATGGGAAAGCTAAAAATATTTTGGAGAAGAGAGAAGACAATGGAGTGATAGAGTATTTGGTAAAATGGGCTGATATTGAGTTGCCCACATGGGAGCCTCTAGAGAATTTGGCTCCTAATCTTATTGCAGAATTTGAAAATGTCCCAGTAAAGGAAGTGGAGGATAGACTGATTAGAAAAGATAACAATATTGATTCATCTTGACACATTTTGCTATGACGACATGATACTTTTTCATAAAGCAGGGATAATAGTCTTCGTTTTTCTATGCAAAGAAGCTGGAATAGTCTCTGTGAAGACCAATTTGGATGTAGGTTTAAATAGTTACTAGAGAGAATTCCATTTGTTCCTATATCGATTCTATGGGGGATTAATGAGGTTTGTTTTCCATGCATGGAAATGTTCTGGCTTGATTTCTGTTTGAAAGTTTGAAATGGCATACAAATTTATAAATGAGCATTGTGACTTTAGAAGATGATTTGTTCTTCACCTTGTCTCGACTTTCAATGGTACAGTCTGACCATTTGTTTCTATGCAGGAGAACTGAAGAGTTTTACTCTCCAAGTCTTATGTGTTTAGGCTAATCCTCTCTTAATAGTTGAATTTTACTGGCTTGGACGAGAGAAAGTCTAAGAACAAGACAAACATCTCCAGTCCTAGAGAAATCACATGTTAACATTTGTATATTTTCTCTTGTGGTTGCATCAGATGTAAATGTTTGAGCAGTTTCTGTTATGGTTGCTTGGTTTCAGCCTTCCAAAGGATTTCTTTTTTCCAACAAATTATATTTGAATTTATACTTTAGTGGATTTTCTTTGAGTTTCTACTAGTTCAGGTGCATGCCAATGTATTGCAATTCAGGTTATGTATTACTTATTGCAAAGTTAACATTTATTTATCCAATAGTTGTCATACAAGCACAAGAATTCCAATTGTAGCTAGCCTGTTTAATCATTACAACCCTCCAAGTACGAGACCCAACACAATAGTCAGGCCTGTTATCAATTTCGTTATCGCTAGCCAGGATGGAACTTGAGACCTATATCAGCTAACAAATTTTTAACTTTTCAACTAGACCACAAGCTCATGTCTTATGGATTGGTAATTTCATTTTATAATGCTAGGATGTTGAGAACACCTTGTTGAAGATTATATTGTGTACTTCACATGGATAAGCCCTGCACTTAGTACAATAGATTTTTGCTGACTTGGAGAATATTGGATTTCCAAGGGGCATATTCTCTAGAACCACTTGCTACTGTTCACCACAATTATTTTTGTTCAATATTACATGCGTTACCCACTATTTTTTCCCTAGTTTGTGTCCTTCCAAGAGTCATCTCTAGCGGTCTTATTATGATGGAGTTCAATTAGAAAGATTTGTTTTTCCAATTTAAATGAATGGTTAACTAAATGTTTATAACCATTCTTTGGGTTTGGCTGCACAATAGGCTACTGCATGAACCAAGAGACATAAGTGGAAATCCTTTAGACACAAACAACTCTGAGGATATGCTTTAGATATATAAATATGACATAGAGACATCAATATGGTAAACTTACACACGGATTTGAGTTTGATTAGTTATAAGGTCACTTGTATTTTATCAATAGTATCCTGCTTCATTAACATGAATGATTGATTGCTAAGATATGAAGGTTTCTAATAATTTTTTTCTTGGAGAAAATAGTATGCAATGAGCCACTTTATAGGTTTTGGGCATGCTCAATCGAAGTTCTCATTTAGTGACTAAAGCCAAAGCTTGGAAATATATCTTCTTGCACTTTTGTCGACAGTTGCATGTGTCATTGAGATGATAATTCCTATAATGTAATAGATACTTGCAAAAAAAGGCCACATACCCTAGTTACTAATGCGGGATTTGCATTTTAATGAAAGACCAGTAAGTGGGTGAGTAGTTTTTTCCAACTTCCTTATTGGAAACTATTCTTGGTCAAAGCAGCCTCTACCTTAATGTTCTTGGCCCTGTTTGTAGAGATTCTCAAATCTCAATGATTAAAGAAACTCTATCAGTTCTTCTGTGATTGGTTCTCAACGAATTATCCTCATAATTAATGTTTAAAGTAATAGTTCTTCTTCCAAATATTGAAACATCTTACTTCGTTGGCAGATTAAGAAATTTTAATGTATTAAGATTATAAAATAGTATTGATATTTTTCATTGCATTCTTTATGGGCTTGTTGTTTAGGATTTAGAGTGATTCACAATACCATAAAAAAGAATCGGGGTCATGAATTTCAACACAATGGAGGAGTTGTGGGGCTATGAATTGTGGCACAGAACAAAATTTTTAGGATTGTGAAATGCAATAGCAATATAGAATTTTTGAGGCATGACTTACAGAGAAGTTTGGAGTCATAAATTGTAATAGCAAAATGGAAGTTTGGAGTTATGCATTGCAGTACCAAAAACAAAGAGTTACAGCAGCAACTGAGAAGTTTTGAGGCAATGAGCTGCAAACACCATGCTAAAATTGTAGGTGTTATCACTCCAAGAGTCACTCCCTGACTGTAAAGGGAACAAGCTTGGTAACATAGCAAAATGATTTGAATGAAGGAAATGCAAGGTGGGTCAAACTGATTGACTGCCAAAAACTCATTACTCCAAGACACACATGAACACATTCCAACAAATAAGGCCTTCACTGTACTGATAATATAACTTAAGGATTTGCAAGTGGATGGAGAATGTTACCATACCAACATAATCATATACACTAAAATCACATATGAATGGTTAATTACGGTGGAAAGAGTATTTGTGATTCTTTGCCTATCAATGCTACAAAAGAAAGACTTCTTTCAGTCAATTAATAAACACAAGAACATATGAACTGGACATTCACTCACAAACACAGAGAAAGATAGAAAGAAAGTGGAAATCTGCTCAAATACAGTGAAATGATCTCATATTCAGATATGCATTCAAGTGTATTAGTACAAAAATCTTTGCTTGGTCTTCAAAGTCCACCTCTCAGTCTCGAAGACTAAACCCCCTTTAGCTCCTCCCTTTGGTGCTCTTTATAGAGAGATTACATTCTCATCTAGATCCACAATAGATGGATCTCATAACATCTTCACCTATCTTTAGTTTGTTGAAGATATCCAACTCAAATTCGAATTTGTGAGGTGGCTAGCAAAAACAGAGTATAAAATTTCTGGAAATATTCTACTCAAAGATTGACCTATATCTCCCAAATAAAAATAGATTTTGGAAAAATGACAGATTTTTTTGAAGAGGAGCTCGTTCTTGTGAAAAACCTCTCTCACTTTCCAAAAATACCTTTCCATATCATCAGAATCTATCTCCAAAGAATGTGACTAAAACAGGAAAATATAGATTTCCAAAATCTAGTCATATTCCTACATTCTAGGATTTGATCCCTATAATGTTTCCATTGATGAAATGAAGTGCCACTTGCACCCATGGATGAGATTTAATGAGGTATTTGAAGAATAGTCATCATTTTCCCTTAAAAATACTCCAACCAAGTCGAATTTGGACTTTTTGACCAATTGTTTTGAAAACTGCCATCTACAGGAAAATTTGCAGGCGCGCTTAGTGTAAAATCATTGGTTTGCGCTACAAACTGTTGAATACTCTGTTTTGTTCCTTTTAAGCATAGATGCATTCTAGGAAGTGTTTCAAAGGTTGGAAAGTGATTAATAATATCTGATAATTATAGTAATGATATTCCAACTGAAAGAATCACCTTTTAGGCCACTTTGGTAAAGAAAACTTAAAAGCTTAATACAATTAAAGTCTGCCAAAATTGACTTCTTTTGCTTGACCTTTGTGAGTTTCTGATGTAGATGATAGTGCACACTTGAAACATTACTCATGAATGATTGATAACCTTCTTGCATGCTTAATATCTTCATAAGGCAACAATTCATACATCCTAGCATGATAAACTTTAAGTAATCAAAACTAGTCTTGATTCCAACTCTATGAAGATGATAAACTTTAAGTAATCAAAACTAGTCTTGATTCCAACTCTATGAAGTTGACATGATATATTTGCATGTTCTTGAAGGAGAGGTGAATATATTCAGGTTGTAGTCCACATCTGTCCCATAATAAACTCTATGGATGCTAAAAATGTAAGTTTGGTTTGACCCAAACTTTTAATGCCAACACACATGCAAGTTTGCAGCGCGTAACACAGGAAGCTTGCAGCACTGCGCTGCAAACTTCCTATAGCATGCATTCGTTAGATTAATGATTCTTGATCCACATTGGAAGAGTTATAAAGGTTGGAGAGTGTGCCATGAGAACCATATCACATAATAAAACATCAAACACCCTGAAGAAACCTGAATCTCACCATCAAATCTTACTTATACCTCCTTTGCAAAATTTTAGGGTTCACCATTACACATGAAGCTCAAGTGCATTGGAAACACACAAATCCTCTAGAAAATGATATAAGAATTGCCAATGCTTTGGAAACCATGATGAAAAAACCTTCACTACATCTAATAAAAACATGCTTAGTCTCCTTTGCTGATCAATCAATAATTACTATAACCAAAACAGAGTATATGGAAAACTGTGAACTAATTTGCTTTGTTAGTATCATTCTTGATAAAAGCATACTCCTGCAAGTACTTTGAGCCTGTGCCCTTATGGAATCAATCCCAAACACTCTCTTTAACACTACTGAATCCAAAATTATCACTGTGATGAGCAAGAAGACAAAATACCCGAGCATGCTTTTGGCTAAGTCCAAGTCTTCATTCAACATTCTGAGATTTGATTTGAGAAGGAGGTTTTGATTATACATGTTTGTTAATTGTAACCCCTAAACCTTCTTCTTTCTAATGAAACCCATTACAATCTGGTAATCATGGTTCAAACAGTTAAACTAGGTGTTTGCAGCGTATTGAATGAGAAAAACACTGATGGCGCTACAAACTGATTGTCTCTTGGATTTATGACTATTTTTTTTGAAAGAAAACTAAAATGGAGCATTTCAGGAGCTAACAGTAGGAAGTAAGGCTGAGATCGTTGAGGAAATTTCAAAAACCATGCCAACATAAGCATATCCATCTCAAGGGGTCAAAGTATTTGTGAGAGTTACATAAGTTCAACCAAACAGATGCACCTTCTTTTCCATTGGGTGAATTGTGGATGGTGGGTCGTTTAATATGGGGGCCATATTTTAATGTAGGATAGGCTGTAACTTGCATCTAATTTCTTCAAGGTCAAGATTGGATGGATTATTGTCAAATATATTTTTACAAACATTATGCATTGCATGCTTTTTGGCAACTCTTTTAAAATGTTGGAGCTTTTAGTGGGTTGTGCTGCTCATCGTTAGCTAGGATTTCTTCTATTTTGGCTATTATAATGAATAGTGGATAGAGGCGATGTAATTATGTTAATTCATCATGAAACATTCTAATTACTTGTCACGTGAAATAGAGAATTGATGGCAAAAATTATGATAGCAAGATACAACTACTAAGCATATGAGGTAAATGTAGAAGAAAAATAAGCCAAAGGTAAGAGAATGCTAAATATCAACCAAAGTAACTACCATAAACATCATAGGAAAGGAGCTTTGAACTTTCTATAACAAGTACTACAAGTAAAGGATCATGTGTATCTCCTTGAATTTTAATGTGCCATGTTTTGGTTTTGTCCTTGTCATTATATCTAAAAAACAAAACAAAGAATAGGGAAGAGATACCATAACATATACATTGATTTAAGGTCCCATACAAGTGTATGTATTTAAAGGGCCATGTGCTCCTCATAGATTCCACATATAGTAAATTTGATAGGATTCCTTTAGGGCTATGAAATCCTCATAGATTCCACCTACTTAGTAAATTTGATGGGATTCTTTTGCACTAGTATTATTTTCCTTTGATTTACAACTTTTCTAACTATATATTCCCTAATGCAACTTATGGCACACAATTCGTATGTGAAACCAAATCTCTTCCTTCTGTTTTCTCATATTACTTTCCCACTTTTAAATCTTAGGACATTTAATATCTACAACTTAGTGATTAAGACACCTAGGATACACAACTATCATCTAAGTGGTCACTATTTCTCAACACTATCCCTTAATGATCACTTTCACTAAACCATGTTGCACAAATGTGATATCCTTGATCTAGACACTACCTCTCTCAAAGTATTCATTTAATATTGTGATCCAACAATTTCATAATTGATCCTAGAGTTGGTGCCTCCAACAAGTTGTTTCTTGTGTGTGACTCATTCGTACGTTGAATCACTTCAATAACCCTTCTATTTATTGGTGGACTTATCTTGAATCCACCATTGGATCAAAACAATGTGACTTTTTCAAAATTCCTTTTATTAGTCTTCTATGTAGAAATTTCATGCAAGAGCAACTTAATGCAAATTTCCTAGAGGTTTCTTGGATCTTAACCATGTGAATTTTCAACACTAGGGTTGTTATGATATATTATAAAACAACAACAACATTGGACACTATTTCACTTGTTAACAACTTGTTATAGAAAAATTTGCCTCACCCCATGCAACTTTCTCAGAAGGCCTTTTCCATTTCCCTATGCAGACTTGAAGTCCCTTTTTGCAATTCCCAAAGCTAAAAAACACATTTTTCCACATATATGTGCCCTAATAGCTATACAACATGCATATATGAAGGTTGCACCATTACAACCAACGTACATCGGGTTTTGTGCCCAAAACTAAAAAATGGTGCCGGGTTTCCATGTCACGTCATGGGATCCATGATCCTTGACCTTCCATACACTAGAAACATTTTGAATCGGCCCTTCAGTTCCATTTGAAGGCTATAAATAGGCCATATCAGAGCTGTGGAATAGAGGAGAAGAATTCATCTTTGAGAGCAAAGTTACTCTGGAGAAATTATTCACTTCATATTGAGTCTGCATCCCTTTGTCCTTTTAAGTTTGAACACATTGTTCATCCCTGAAGCTCTTCCCTATTTGATGGAGAGCCTCATTGTATCTCTTATATGAGCTTGCCTTTGGTGGAGGATTGAAGTGGTGGAGGCCCAACTGCAAGGGACTTAGTTTCTCGGTTCTGTGACGTGCCAACACAAAAGTTTGTCATTCATACCCTTTTGTTGATCATATTTTAATAGAGATACTCTTTTCTCGTCCAATTAATGTCTTGCAAATATTTGAATTGTTATTCCATGGACATGTTTGTTATGAATATTAATGGATTATGTTATTATATGTGCTAACTTTATATATTATCACCACATGCTTGCATATCTTGGTTGTTGAGGAAAAGTTGTAGGTGTATAGATTTGAGTCAAGTGCTCAATGATGGACTTCATTGATCATCTAGATGAGGTATGGTCTTTATCTTGTCTTGTTAGCATGTTTTTTTATATAACGTACTTATACTTGAGATTATAGTTGTTTTATGCAGTCATTTCTATCTGTTGTGGTTTACCCCATGCCATAGAGTGATTTTCCTCGTAACACAACCCCACTCAACAAGGAAATCCAGTGGAAAGATACCAATTGTGTACCAACAAGTTTCAACCCTCTAGGAAATCTTATCATGCATAAACTAGCTCTGAAATTCATTTTATGACAATTGTAATTATAACAGTAAGTCTTCCCTATCTTCCTCAAGATTAATGTTAAACCACTTAACAATTTCAATCTTATCTTATGTCAAATCAACAAGACATATTAGTCCTGAAAATTACCAAACCACAAAGAAATAGATAGTTGAAAACCAAACCCGCAATACGATGATTTTGGACATCTAAAACTTCATATATATATATATATATATATATGAAGTTCATGTACATGCCATAGCCTCATTCCAAGGTTGGTACAATCCTTTATCTTGACAAAACCCTATCTAGAGAAAACCAATAAAAACCCTAGCCAACACCAAGGAGCTCCAACTAGCAACCATCACATTGGTAAGTTCTCCTAGGCAAGTCGTCTCCTCTTGTACACTCCTCAACAAGAACAATTTATGATTTAATCACAACACCCTAGCTCCAATGTTTTGAAGGGGTGAAACATGAACCCTAGTATTCAAGATGCTCCAAAAGTTTAAAAAAATATTAGCGCCTCCAAGACAAGAGAAAGTACAGGAAATTATTGCACTCCTCTCCTCACATCTCTAACACAAGATGATGATGGATGTGTTGATGTGAAATGAATCTCTCCTTCTTCTATATATGAGATGTAAGGGAGGCCAGAGTATATGTGGGCTTAATCCCTTACAAGCAACCTACAAGCCACAAGTAGGCTCACACATGTGTAGTGCTACACTGGGATGAACATGTCAAGCTCTAAGGTGATGTTGTACACAAGCAAGGGATAGACATGTCAAGCTCCAAGTTGATGTTGTACATAAGAAAGGCTCCAATGCAAGGATGCTCCATGACATGTGTCTAATGCTCCTCTTCTAAGCCTCCAAGGACTCCAACCCTCCTCCTAAGCCACATGCTTCACTAAGTCACTCCCCCTGCATGAACATTGTCGCAACCCAGGCATCCCAAGTCAACTCCATGCCTCCATGTAAGCATCCAAGATACTCCATGCTATCTAGGGATCAACTCTCCTCCTCCAATGTAGGGAATTCTCTAGGCAAGTGACCTCCTCCATGTGACTCACATGTAGAATGTCATCATCTAAATATCTCCAATGATGTCATGAAAGCATCCAACTAAGGTGAAGCAACCACTAAGTAAGCCATATCTAATGTGAAAATCCATCACTAATCATTTAGGGGTTGATCATAAACCATGTACCCCAAATTTTACGAAGCACCCCAAAACATGGTGTAAACACTCATGGAGTAACCTTGAAAGCTAACCCTCCTTGTTTACAAGGAAATTGTTTTCACCAACACCTATTCACACCCTCTGCAACTTGTTGGAGATATTACACACTCACCTATAATTATTTTCCTAAGTTTTATCGTCCAATGTTGAGAAATATTCCTTAGATGAGAATATTCTCTCTATAGAATATTCCCCTACAAAATAGGACGTTTCTCTTCAATTTAGAGTCAGTTACACTCAGTTACACTTAGTTCAACTAGTAGAAGTCATGACTCAGTTAACTGATGATTGCATGAATCAATTAACGAGGATTAGGTGGCAGTTCACTCAATGTCTGTCAGTGAGTGTCTAGATTTCTCTAGATCACTACTATGGCACATTAGTTACTCATGTAGCCTATATCTATTGTAAATTATTCACTCTTTGAGTGTGGAATATGGTTAATTAGAATTCTTTCATTCTTTATCTTCTACTTTTCTTTTCTCATATTTTCTCTGCAACTGTGTATGCCAATTCCTAGCTAGATCTATTATGTGCAGGTTCAACACATTTACATGGAATCAAAGCCGACAAATTGCTAGGAAAAAGACACACCAGACTCTTTTTGCATGTATTAAAGATTGACGAACCCAAAAAAGATGGATTATTCGTCGAAAATACTTCTCACGCCTCATAACTATTTGGAGTGGAAGCAAAAAAATATGCTTTAGCTCATATGCAAAGTCTTGTACCAAATAACTATGGCAATGGAAGTACAACCTGATTTCGCCGATGAGAAAAACAACTTTCTCAATAGATAAGATATGGCCATAGTATGTATCCTCTAGTTTATTTCTCCTGAAATTCTCCACCAAGTATATGATGGCTCACAAGACTCAACTCCAAATGAATTATGGACCAGATTGGAGGTTCTACTCAGGAATAAAGAATGTTGTGAATATTTCATGCAGGATATTGGAAAGATAGAGTCATAAGATAAATCATTAGAAGATCAAGCCTCTTATTCTGAAGAGTCTTCTACACAAGTATCTGCACAAATTCTTGTTCCATTAATTGCAAATGATGTCTACTCCATTTCAGATTTGTTTTTTGAATTTCATATAGAAGATATCATGCATGCATATCAAGATTCATGCAAAAAATTTTGCATGTGCCATGCATGCATCTCAGGAGCAACATGCATACACCATGCATGCATCTCGGGAGACAAAAAGGGAGCCACACACATCATATTAAATTATGATATTTTCTAGGAATAATTTGCAGAAACAAATTGGATATTCGAATTCCTCTCGGAAAAATACCCAATTTAAAAAAAAATCGTTCGAAACGGAGTTCGAGAAGTGAAGTTATGATCATTTTAAAATCAACAAAATTTCAACATTTTTCCGAAAAAAGCTGCACGATTTTCAAAATTTCATCCAAACTTTATTTGGATATTGTTCATTACAAGAAGAGAAAGTGGATATGTGTGGACATATCAATGGTTCATCTACTTCATCAGATCCCTGCAAACATCTACATCTCCAACAAAATCCTCAGCGAGCACAAACTTGCACAATTGCGAGGACTTCTTGGAGTGAAGGACATGGTTGCTTAGCAACTACCTTTTGTTCCTTCTCATTTTTTTTTATGCATTGTAATTTGAAATGGGATTTTTTTCCCATGAGGTTTTCCCTCTTTCCTCATTTTTTCGGTGTCTCATTCTTATATGCATTGTACAATGGGTACCTAACATGGCCTTGGTTGTCGAGACCCATTCATCATGTACACCCTAGTAGTGTTCAAGGGGGGTGTTGGAGATATTACACGCTCACCTATAATTATTTTCCTAAGTTTTATTGTCCAATGTTGAGAAATCTTCCTTAGATGAGAATATTCTATCTAGAGAATATTCCCCTACAAAATAGGGTGTTCCTCTTCAATTTAGAGTCAGTTACACTTAGTTACACTTAGTTCGACTAGTGGAAGTCGTGACTCAATTAACTGATGATTGCATGAATCAATTAACTAGGACTAGGTGGCAATTCACTCCAATGTCTGTCAATGAGTGTCTAGATCTCTCTAGATCACTACTATGATGCATTAGTTACTCATGTAGCCTATATATATTGTAAATTATTCACTCTTTGAGTGTGGAATATGGTTAATGATAATTCTTCCATTCTTTCTCTTCTGCTTCTCTTTTCTCATATTTTCTCTGCAACTATGTATGTCAATTCCTAGCTAGATCTATTCTATGCAGGTTTAACACATTTACACAACTCTACTAACCTTGATATTTGAAAATCTTTACCTATTGTAGTCTCATGATCAACTCAAACATCATTCTCCATCAAAGTATCACACCTCTACTCCTCAATATGGTTGCGAGGCTCGCAAATGGAAGAAACTAATGAAACATGCATGACATATCTCATAGGAGGTATACTGATCTGGAAAATATTTAGACACCAATTATTTCTTTAAGTATATACATGCATTATCTAATTTGATCCATAATTAATTTACTGTTTGTATTGAGGTGGTTTACTGAATTCTAATGATGTGCTTTTTACCCAAAAATTCATAAACTAATGATTAGTTTGTTGAATAATGAGATGACACAACATAAATAAAAGAACTTGAATTATACAATATTGATAATCATATCACTTCATTTTCAAAGTTCGTTTAGAGAGCATCACTGTTCTCCATCATCTAAAAAATGACCAAATTACATGACAACATGTTCTTGCAAAGAGCCATTTTAATGGACTCTTTTTAATTCCATTACTTAAAAAAGAAAATAAGTTCACCATTGAAATCCTTGCGAAGTTATGAGAAATTTGACTATAAAGTCGACCAATTTTTGAACTGACTTATTTTCACCCTCTTTGGCATGCAAAATAATGCATTAAATGCTAATTAATGGAAAATTGAGATAAGACTTACAAATGACCTCAAATCACAAAATATACCTCAAATTCACAATCCTTGCAAAAAATTGTGAAAAATGAGTATAAATTTGCATATGTTCTGTCAGTATACCTCATGGCATGTTTTACGAGACAACATATTTAACCTAATCTTAGCACACAAATCGAGACATCTGTATGACCTCGAAATCTGTGTAATGTCTTGGAAACTATGCCACCTTGAGATCCATGCAAACCCGTGAATGTGTGCTATCTCGAGATCCATGCTCAATATAGAGGCCCAACCTCCTAAACCTCCGTTTGCATTAGTGGCAACTTAATGCTAAATTTAGAGGCATATCTGTTAAATGTGGGTCATTTTCATAATGGTTAAGCCTCTAGGATATATCCCGAAGGTTACGGGTTCAAAACTCCATGGCGCGTATATATTAGTTAGTTTGTTATATATATATAGTATATAGTTTAACTATATACTATATATAGTATACATATGTTATACCCTAAATCCCGTGTGAATATTCGTTGGAATATATGACATATGGTATAACCATATACTATAGTTTTAAACTCATCACAACGTTAAGCTCCTCCACAAACATGTGTGGGTTACATGGTATACATCTAGATCAAGAGCCAAGGGTCGAGGGCTTAGGCCCTTGACCCTTTGGCCGCCCATTAAAACTTTATTACAACTTTAAATATAATTGTAACCATATGTAGGTTAATACCTAAAGCATGGTGCATTGGTAGTCGGGGCTATGTTAAGTCTTGGGAGGTTATGGAGGTCATAGGTTTGACCCCCATCGACTACGTTATCACTGAAAAATCGTCTGCAACATTGCACACAATGGTTGAAGAAAGACATCAATGCCAACAACAATTAGTCCACCTACAACACCAAAATCCATCAAAAGGAAAACAAAATCTATATACTTGGCTAAAAAATCAAAGTGCGCAAATTCACCAAAGGGAGCACGCACATAGTGTGTAGAATGCGCATGATAAGACAACCTTCAACACGCACTATGCGCACAATGCACGACTGTCTATGAGAAAATCCGCACATTCCTCATGAAGGGTGCATTTATGAATCTCGTCAGCCTCTCAACCACTTCTAGTCTGACCCCCAACACGATTTGACACTAAGATTTGAGCAAAATCTAGCTTAGAGGCTGGTCAAGGGCTAGGAAGTGCCCTAAAAGGCCCCTTGTTCACACTATGAACCCATTATATCTTTCCATGAATGGACACTATAAATATGTGCCATGGGTGTGCTAGAAAAATAAGAACTTCAAGGTATTGTTATGCTGCAAGAATTCTTCTTTGAGAATCCTCTAATCTCTTTGAATCATTCAAGCACTATAGAAAGGGCCATTCCACTCATCTCTTGAGAGGATTGGCATTGTATTTCTTCACCATTGTCATTTTCCATTGTATGAAGAGAAGAGCTATCTATTAGGGAATTCAAGAGCCCTCCCAAGGAGGAAGATGGGATTCATAAGTCCTTGACTTTCTCTACAGTGTTTATCCTATCAATCTATTGATCCATTGGTAGCTATATATTGGTCATTTTTTGCTTTTCATGGTTCTAGCTCTTGCAAGCTTCTCTAACACTTATTTCTTAGTTGTTTTTAGTTTTATTTCCTTGTTTCATGTGTATTTGGTTATCTAATCCACTCACAAACCTTTGTCTTGTTTAGATGACTTAACTAAGCATGCAAGTGTTGTGTTTTTGCTCACCCATGTGACAAAAATAACACAACAGATTGACGACCATACTGGGGATCGATACCAAATTCCTCCCTATTTAAGTCTTGAGATCACTTTTTAATTGTTTTGATATGCAGGTATCAAAACCGGCCTAGCCTAGCCTTCCAAAGTCAAAATTCGGAGCTAAGACAAGAGAATTTCACTTGGAAATTTCTTTTTCGACGCATGACAGGAAGTGCACGACTTTCAAGACACACAGACGCGCACTATGCACGTGAAAATCTTCATTACTCTGCGCATTCTGCACCCTCTGTACGCCTGTTAGAACTGCAACCCACACATATGTTCATTTTTTGCAAATTGTAAGGTTTTTTATGTGTGGTTTGAGGGCCCATTGCCTTCAGATTGTAATTTCCTGCACTTTGTAATGCAACTATACTTCACTTAGAGTCCTTTCTCACAAGAAAGGTTAGCTAACAAAAGCACATAGAGGTAAAAAAAAATCACTACTCTTCTCTTTTCTTTGTTTCCACATGGATGGCTCATTTGGTATTTAAAATTTTGAGTTGAAGTTATTGATTTTTCAAACACAATCAATTAATTTGGGACTAGAAATCAATTTTAACCCTCACGTATGCTCTTCCCCCATACCCAAGTGTGATATCAGGAATCAGAAAATGTGGTTGAAAGGAAATTTCATCTCCCTTAAAAAATCATTAGGAGAGGACAAAGCCCCCCTAGGGTTCCTCTTAGTTTTGGAAATCATCTTAAATATTTGTAAGGGCCCATACATTTCCACATGTTTGCAATATTAGGATAGTTTCTAAAAGCTTTCTTAGTTTAGAAAACACTCTAGGAATGTTTTAAAGGTCAAGTAACGGGCCCATACATGCCCACATGTTTACAATTCTAGGATAGTTTCAAAATATTTCTTAGTATATACAACATTCTATGGAGTTTAAAGGATTTCTAAGGACCCATGTGTCCACATTGCTAGTTCTTTAGGGTTTTAAATATTCCACAAGGTTGTACCAAAGAAACATAGTAAGCTAGGTAAGAATATTTGTAAGGATCACATGAAGTCCACATGCTTCAATCTCACACTTAACTTATTAAAATATTTTGAACACTTTTCACTTTCTTGCACACAAAGACACTCATCACACACATAATTTCTATTAGAATAATGGAGGTCGAAGTAGACTTTCTTCAAAGGAATTCCGAAAGATTCGACTACTTTTTTGGAAATTATCCACACCAATTTAATTCAAATGAGCTTGGTCCATGACCCCAATCTCTCAGCCCACCACATCTAAAATTTTTCTAAGAACACACTAAATTTTCCTCCACAAGAGGTGCCAAAAGATATTTTTTAGTCTAGGTAGGATCTTGAGGGTAGGCATCCAAATAACCCCTCGTTATGAGGTTCTCACATTTTCAAACAATATAAGTTGAGAATAGGGATATTTCAAATCCTCCAAGTCAAGTGTTCATATACCATAAGGTAGGGAGATACTCGTGAAGGGTTGAAATCCAAGGTCCGGTTGTTTTGTTCATCCCTCCTCGAGTCACTCAACTCTTGTGAGGGTATCCAACCCGTGACCCATTTCTTAGGCCGAAAATCTAAATGCCACACTTTAATCGAGGTACTTAGTGGCCAAACATAGGATATCCACCCAGGTGGTAGTTGTGGGCTACAATCGCACCTTGATAAAATTTTGTCTGGCTATTGGGAAATATCACTAGCTCTTTCAAGATATGCACCCTCTACCCCTCATTATAACTGATTACTTCAAACTTCACTAGTTCCTCTTCTGGTGGCTTCAGACCCCACTGTTGAGTGCTATTGGAAGTCCCAGTTAAATTGAGAGGAAGTATGATAAGTCTTTTAGGACACGAGCATTTGTTTTTATTGTTCCCCCATGCGGAAAAAATATTCCTATCCACATGCTTGTTTATTTACAGTTGATTTATGTATAATGTTCATTTGATTACATGCAATTGTGAGTTATACTATTTTGTGAAGGTAAAAAATCTCTTGTTCATTTATTTCTCTCTTATCACCATTTGCACACATTCACTTTGCTAGTTGGAACCATAGGGGAACCACAAAATCCTCGTCGTTCTAGACGCTTGCAGAATCTCCCTCCTATTCTTGGAGGAGTCCCTAGTCTCACCAACTCACTAGCTCAACCATCTCACACCCCTGTGAGTGCTACTATTTTGGGATCAAATTTACTTGGTTCCACTTTGCTTGGGTCAAATACCCAAGAAAATCCATCTGTTAGTTCTCCTTCAGAAGGAGGCGGGGGTCAAAATTATTCTCAAGGAAGAAGTACAAACCCACCAAATCTCTCTCAAGGGACAGGTCCATTACCTACACACACAATGGATGGAACTAATCGTTCACCAAATCTCTCTATGCCATACTTGAAATCCCTCAACATTCCTGATTTAACCAAACTCATGAATGATTCTATTTTGCATGACACCACTTGGCCCAATATGCCTACAAAATTGCCTGCAGATATTCCAAAGTTTGAAGGAAAATTAGGGGAAGACCCCACCAACCATGTTATGAACTTCCACTTATGGTGCTCTTCAAACAAAATCATGGATGATTCCATCCGCTTGAGGTTATTTCAAAGGAATTTCACTGGTTCATCATCCAAATGGTATGTGGATGAAAAGATCAGGGTCTCATGTGACCTTTGAATCATTGGCCAAGGCCTTTTTGTCCTTTTTCCAACTACCAGTTCGTCATGATACTAGTTTAGAAATTCTCTCCAAGTTCAAACAAACCACTGCTATCCATATCGCCGACCACATCCATTAATGGTGTCAAAGACGTAGTTTGTGTAAAGAAGAAACCACCAAAGAAAAACACCTCAATTAGTTTCTTAAATCACACCCCCTGACACCACCTACCGCCCAACAAGCCCCACAACATTAATTGCAACCACCACCTCCGGTTGTTTTGAAAAACCCCATTCCACACCAAGGTGTGATGAATACCCAACAAGAGGTAAAATCCACTCCACCACAAATGGGGAAATATTAAAACCCAAGACCCACTCAACCCAAGAATCTGATCGATCACAATATCCTCCTTACCAGTGAAGAAGAGATTCTTCTGCAAACATGTAGTCGTCCATATGACATGTCTCCTGACTCTACACCAACCACCTCAAAAGAAGCTCCCGCTCCAGTAGGAAAACCATTGATGATTCCCCTCCCTAACACTGAACCAAACCCCCATGTACCCCACATTCCTTTACAATGAAATGTACATAACCCTCATGCTAGGGAAACCCATAATTGCAGTCTGGTCGAAGATTTAGCACAGTCTCCTGCAACCATTTCGCTATTGGAGGTCCTCCAAACCTATCCATCTCAGTGGAAATCCTTTCTTTCCGCCTTGGGGGCAGTCGATTCAGTCGATACTCGACTCATCACCTTTGATATAGATAACGGAGAACCACACCTCCCTGCCCTGGTATCTTTTCATATACCATTTAAGATCCGGAACATCACAGTTCATCGGTGCATCATCGATGAAGGTGCATCCACATGCATCATGTCCAAAGTAGTATGAAAGAAATTTGGCTCAACTGAGCTAGTACCATCCGCCATCACCCTGAGAGCTTACGATGATTGACCATCATCCCCTGAAGGGTTCTTCCAAAATGTCCCCATAGAACTTGGGGGAAAAACCATCCTGATTGACATTGAAGTTATTGACGCCCCACTTGATTACAATATCTTGTTCGGACGTAGCTACATGTATGCTATGCAGGTGGTAGACTCTTTTGTGTTTCGTACGATGGTGTTCCCCCATAAAGAGAAAATCACCACTATTGACCAACTTACACATAATGAGCCTAATCATTCTGCCAACAATGATTAAATCCTCTCTCTTTTCCGTTCTAGATCAGATGCTTTTCCAATTGTTGACATTGGTTCTGGAATATTCAAAAACCCATCCTTGTTAGGAACTTATCATGGAGCACCACCGCTCCTCAACCCATCTATTTCAGCACAAGTGTGTGTAGTTTCCTCTAACAGAACCGATATCGGAGACACTAATCCCCTCACCAAGGCCCCTCCCCACATTGAAGTTCCACCAGTCGAAGAACTATTACCTCAGGAATTCCCTAAAAACACCACTGCACCACTTGTCCCAGATCCCCCCCCCCTCCAAGGGAAAATCCCGGTTTGGGAGATGGTCCCCCAGGACATTACCCAAATTCCCTTTTTCTACCCCCCACCTGGAGTCCAAGCATTCCGGGTAGCTGCTACCCTCACCCTTCCTAACATGGTTCTTTCCATCCCTGTATGGTATCTCCATCCACTCGCTATGGTTCCTCCACCATCTCTCCCTCCTTTGACATAGGGATTACTGATGTATATCCCAATACATGCTCCTTCCACACCACCCTCACCCCCAACTGGTGGCACCACCACCACTACTGGGGGAAGACAGAGGAAGAACGATCCCATAGCTCAACTTCCTCCCTAAGCTCAACCGCCTTGTGCACTATGTGAAAGAGAAGGACACCCCACTAACAAATGTCCCACTCTTCCTGAGTTATGCAATCTTATCTAGCTCCCTAAAGCAACCCCATTTCTTACCACTCCACCAAGTACATCCACCGCTACTATGGAGTCCTCAACCACATGCAAGAAAGGGATATAGACCAATTTTTCATGTGCTATATGTTCATAATATGACCATTACACTCATCAGTGCCCAACTCTACCTCAATTCCTCCAAACATTAGCCGTAGTACGCCACACATCTCGACCAGAGCCCTCTCAGTCACTCCCCATGGAGGCTCACATTACTAACATTCATTATATTTCATCGTCAGTCCCTAAGTGAATGAGGTGCCATCCACAATATCGTGACATTCGGTTTATGAAAAGCAAGCCATCACACCCCATACACAATATCCCTTCTACATCCTCACCCCTTGAGGAAAATAACACTTACCCATTGATAGTTCCCCCTGCCATCTCCTAGGATCCCCTCTATTCTCGTATTTTCCACGGTGACGAAGATATCTTGGAGGAACTCACTACCCCCGATTTCCCATGGAATGTGATCCACCATCGAACACTTTTCCTTTCACAATAGGTCTTTCACCCTCCTACCCAAGCCTCCCTGTTCACAATCAAAACCAAGGATTTTGTTCCGCTGGGGCATGTTGACTGGTTCAAAAAACCTATCCCTTCCCCTGATGCTTTTGAAGAAGGCAACATGGCCAACATCTCCCCCACAGTCAAAATTGACATTTCCATTAAACCTGGCATCATAGAAGAAATCACCATTCACACCACATGCTCCCCTAAAGAAATCATTGCTTACAAAGATCCTTTCAGGAATATGGGGATATTTTTTCCTGGTCATATACAGAGATGCCTGGTCTCGATCCTTCTATAGTCGAACATTGAATCGACACCTAGCCAAATATATCCCTTGTTCATCAAAATCAACGCCCCCTACACCCATCCAAAGATGCATCTATCAAAGCCGAAATTGACAAGTTACATGATGTTGGGTTCATTTACCCCATTGCGTACACTTCATGGGTCTCCAACCCCATCCCTGTTAACAAAAAACATGGAACTATTCACGCCTGCATAGACTTTCACGATCTCAACCATGCTTGTCCCAAAGACAACTTCCCAACCCCTTTCATCGACCAAATCATCGATGATTGTGTTGTCCATGAGGCACTATCCTTTATGGATGGGTTCTCCGAATACAATCAAATTTAGATCCACCCAACAAATCAATACAAAACCGCCTTTACAACCCCTTGGGGTACCTTTTCTTATTGCATCATGCCTTTTGGACTAAAAAACGCCGATGCTACGTTTCAATGGGCCATGATCTTGCTTGCATAATCCTCTCTTATTTGGACAACCTCACAAATCGATCAAAAAAGTGAACCCAACATTTAGATGACTTACACATCATTTTTCAACAATGTCACCAATACTATATTTGCTTGAACCCCCTCAAGTGCATCTTTTGCGTCACTGTCAATCATCTCCTTGGGTTCATTGTCTCCCAACATGGCATCACTATGGACCCCCTCAAGGTCCAAGCTATCACATAAATCCCACCACCTAGGAATTTATGCCAACTACAGAGCTTACAAGGAAAAGCCAACTTTTTACGTCGCTTTGTCCCAGACTATGCCACTCGCGCACATGTTTTTCTCTTCCTACTGCGACATGATATCCCATTTCGATGGGACAAATATGCTCAAACAACTTTTGATGATTTAAAATCTTCCCTATCCAATGCCCCTTTGATTATTCCCCCAGACTATGATGACGATTACATCCTCTACTTATCAGCCTTTGTTGTTTTAGTCATAGGAGTCCTCGTCCAAATAGGGGATGATGGACATGAACATGTGATTTACTACATTAGTAAAAACCTTTCAAGGCCACCATTGAAGTATAATAATGATGAGAAACTCGCGTTAGCAGTTGTCCTCGCAGTCCAGAAACTGTGACATTACATTCTACTTCGAATTACCAAGGTTGTAGAAGATTCCAACCCCATGCAGTACTTGCTTAGTCGATGACAGATCCATGGAAAATTTACCCGATGGATCATTATCCTCCAAGAATACGATCTAGAGTTATCTAGTCCCAAAATCAAGAAAGATATAGTACTAGATGAACTCATTACGATGTTTCCCTCATATGCCAAAGCTTCCTCCATTAATGAGGATTTCCCCGATGAACACCTCTTCCCCATCCCCTCTGATAACCCTTGGTACGATGACATCCTCGTCTAACTTTGTACATAGAAGTTTGGGTCTCATGTCTCTCGAGATGATCGTCGACGCATTCGAAATCAGGCCCCCTGATACCTCCTTATTTTAGACATTCTCTATCGACGCGAGGTCGATATCATCCTTCGATGATGTCTTATCATCGACGAAGCCGACAAAGTCTGGAAATATTTACACAGTGGCACTTGCGGTGGTCACCTCTCAGGTATGTCCACCACCCAAAAAATCATTCGAGCAGGGTACTTCTGACCCACTTTGTTTCATGACTAAATCCACGCTATCAAGCGATGTGAGAAATGTCAGCTTTATGCAAACAAAGCACGAGCTCCACTAGCTCTTCTACACCCATTCATCACAGTCGACCCCTTCTGTAAATGGGGCATAGACTTTATGACTTGCCATCCTCCATCTAGTAATGAACACAAGTACATCGTGGTGGCTATGGATTATTTCACCAAATGAGACGAATCCATGCCCACATTTAACAACATGATTGACACAACAACACATTTTTTCTTCAACCGTGTCATTACCCGGTTCAGAGTCCCAAAACAATTAGTTTTCGATCATGGTAAACACTTTGAGAATGAGATGTTTGTCGAACTCTCCTCAAAGTTAGGCTTCACCCATGAGTTTGCCTCCCCATACTACCCTTAGTCCAACAGACAGGTCGAGGCTATCAATAAAGTCCTCAAAACCATGCTACAACGTACCTTCAACAAAGATAAGACCAACTGGAATCATATATTGTTTTCCGCTTTATGGGCCTATCACACGACAATGAAAACTGCCACCAGTTTTACACTGTTCCACCTCATCCATGGGATCGAAGCCACCCTCCCTATTGAGTGCTAAATCCCCATGCTATGCACTGCCATAGAGCTCTTACCTGAAACTGCTCCAATGGAGCAGTGCCTGCTGACCTTAGAGTCACTTGATGAAGACCATCGATCTTCATTACAACACAATGATGTAGCTAAAAAAGGTCCAAAGCCTCCTTCGACCACCATGCCAACCTTCATTCATTCAATGGAGGTGATCTCATGTTAGCCTATGATATCACCCACAATACTCTTGGCCATGGGAAATTCGAGCATTATGGCACAAACCCTTCACTATCCAACATTGCCTCACTAAAGGAACATACATCTTATCCTCTCCAGAAGGATACCCTCTCAAAGAACTCGTAAACAGGTTGTACTTAAAGAAGTTCTATCCCTAAGCATAGTCCCCCTACCTTAGGTTTCTCTTTGTACACATTTGTGGAGTTTTTAGTCTTCCTTACCACCACCACTCCTCATGTCTGATCTATCACCTGTGTTATTGACAGATGCATCATCCATCAACCTACCACATCGATGACGCTGATGGTGCCAGTCGCTGGACCCAAAATCTCGCTTTGGTCACTTGGGCCATCTATACCCCCTCACATATACTACTCCATTGTAGTGGCATATGTTTGGGCTCATCCAGCAATAAACAAGCTGAATATGATGTCGTCATTGGTCTCCTTAACGAGGCTAGTCACCGCCACATTCGTCACCTTAGCATTCTATTAGATTTCCAACTTGTCGTCCTACAACTCAACAATGTATATCATGTTCATGATCCTTGCCTCTTTCACAAATACTTGCAAGTTAGAATCCTATCTTGCAACTTTGATTCCTTCACATTTACACATATTCCAAGAAACCTCAATCAAGTAGCAGATCACATGGCTAACCTAGTATTAGATTGACATTTATCACATTAAACAACATCGTATACACAACATCATATATTTGTCAACAGATAACATAGACATCATACATCATAAAACATAAAACATAAAGACAAGAATGATTAAAATGTATCCATCATATATATATCATCATCAAGGTCCCTAATGTTTTACAAAAAATATAGATATACAACTGCCCGTAGGCTCATGAATCCCCTCATCCCTATGAGTAAAAAAGGGGTATCACATACCCTATACAAAAAATCGGGCTCCCAAAACCCGTACATACAAAAATCGGCAATCAAGGTGCCCCATAGAGCTCCCCCCCTAGGTCCTCTGTTATCCGGAGTGTAACATCCTGTTTTCCCCAGTCTTTAAATATAACTATATGGACCAAGGGACTATGGCAAACTTAAAAGTGTGAATGTTTGATTTGATGGATCTTGTGTAGAAGATTGATGAATGTAAATTTTGATTATTGTAATAGAAAATGTTACTTGTTGCATGAATATTGAGAGAGGGGATGTGCTAAGAGAGAGAGACCACAATTGCTAATGAAAAGGTGGTGGAGGGAACCCAGAATGGTTGCGTTAACCTCCATTGAACCAGTACCATGCTGGAGTTAATTTTTCTCAGATCAGAACAACCCTTTGACCAAGAATGAATTCCCGTCAGGCTAGTAGATGGGAAGGGCCTCCTCAAGAGTTAATGAGGGATGGGGAATATTTCCCATCAGTATGGCTTCCGGACCTAGCCATGGACAGGGGGGATTTGAGCCACACACAACCTTTCTGAGGGAGGAAAGAAGGGAAGCGTGATGGACAGAGGGGGCAACCGAGGAAGAGTGTAGAGATGGGAGAAGAGATCTCAGGTCTGAGGAAAGGATCGAAAGTGAACAAACGAGTTATGATAACGGGGAATAGGGAGACAAAGATAGGCGAAGGAGAGTAACCTTCATCCTTACCTATTCCTGTATGGGGAGAAGGAGAGTAGCCTTTGTCCCTAACTTTCGTTGAGCTGGAAGTAAGAGATTGAATATCAGAGCATCATGGACTAAGATCGGGGGTGGCCAGTGATAAATCCATTGGGAGTGACTGAGCCTATGGTTGGGTGGAAACGAGCACCCCTCTCAGCAGTCATTTCACGCTTTATGGTTATTATAAGTGTTTTTATGCCTTGAACTCTAAATTGGAAATAATGGATGCATGCTTGTTTTTGTATGCCTGTAAATAGTTTCTACATTGAATGATTAAATTAAGAGTGTTCTTTCATCCTTGAGAACTTCTACATCTACTTGATTTCCCTTATGTTCTAGTTAAATTCCTCAAAATCACCTTCCTAGGGAATTGCATCCCTGTCCTATATTCGAGTGAGTACTTCCCTGATTGCAGAGGTCAAATCCCACAAATCACTGCGAGGACAGAGTCTATTAAGCTTAGGAGAGGTAGTGCAGATATGCACAGGCTCCCTGTGAGGCAAGCAGAGACAAAGAACCACCTAAATTATAGACTAAATGAAGTAATTCAATAGCTGTGTAGAAGACTCTCCTAGGTGTTAGGTACATGAGAAGGAGCGCAATGCTCTTAATCCTTTAGAAATGACAAAGCTCAGGAAAGATAGTGAGACTTAGGTATCAAAGGGAATACCCTTTCATTTGGTAGATGAGTGGATGAGATTCATTCGGGAGGATCCAAGGTTTGTCACGACTGTCGGATTTGAAGAAGGAGAGAAGGCGTTAATGCCTCGTCTACTTCAGTTTTCGCAAGTTCGCACATCGGGAGAGTCGCAGGTTGGAGTGACTAAAATTCTGAAACTAGATGTTGCGATGTTCTTTGGACCATTAGATCGAGGAAGGTCATGTACCATCGATTCGAAGTGAAAGAATTAATGCAAGGAGTACGTGGGGAATTCGAAATTCCCTAAGGACCCAGTTGTGGAGGAGGAGATCTGGGCCATTGAAATCCACGTTCAAACAACGAGAAGTGAGTGCTGGAGGAAAATGGATCTGAGCCGTAAGATCTGAAGCACGTGAACCAACAATCGTTGGATCCAGAGGAAGGTGCACGAGACAAGTTCCGATTTGATTGTGATCGTCCATTAAGGAGGAAAAGTGGCGAGATTTCAGCATTTCCCTGACTCCCAGAGAAAGGCGGTCAAAGAGCATAATTGCTCGAAATCACGATATGTGAAATTGTGATTTGACCGTGGTCTTCCATTAAGGAGGGAACATGAAGATATCTCAGCATTTCACTGAGTCGCAAAGATAGGAGGTCAAAGAGCATAATTGTTCGAATTCACGATATGCAAAATCATGATTTGATCGTGGTAGTCCATTAAGGAGGACATGTGGCGAGATCTTAGCATTTTGTTGACTCACAGAGCAAGAAGGTCAAAGAGCATAACTATTCAAACTCATGATATGAAAAATTATGATTTGATCATGGTCGTCCATTAAGGAGGGAACGTGGCGAGATGTCAACATTTCGCTGACTCGCAGGGTAGAAAAGTCAGAGAGGGAAGTCGTGAGAAGTCATGATATGTGAAGTTCTGATGCACCTTGGAGTTAGGCTCTAGGTCATAGTAAATGGTCACATGGAGGGAGGATAAAGGAGGGAGATAACGGTTGTTAATCCCTTTTGGAACTCAGGAATTAGAGGAGTTGGGGCGCCTTGCATCTGAAGTTCCGAAGTCGTGAAACGTGACACACCGTTTAGGTTAAGCCGATGGTCGTAGGTAGTGGTTACGTGGAGGAGGATAAGGGAAGAGCTAGAATGTGCTAGGCCCCTGTCAGATTTCATAGGTTGGGAAAGTAGGGGTAATTCACATGTAGAATACCCAACATGCGAAGTCCCAAAACGCCCTTTGGGTAGGTGGGTGGTCACAACCCATGGCCGTGTGAGAGAAACTTGCACCTGAAACTTAATCACGCAGACTGAGCCACAAAAGGAGATAACGCCCGACACTTTGAGTTTTCACATTAGGGCGAAGGGGAAGGTCGCGTATTCCCTTAAAGTTTCACTAAGAAATCAAAAGTTTCTGCATTTAACTATAGAACGAGACCATCCAGTATTAGAGAATTGTTTGGCTTCAGAAATTGACATTCCGCCCCTTGAGAAAATAAATTTTTTTTTTATTCGCCGTCTTGGGTGTGTGACAAAATGGTATCAGAGCATGGTTACACCACTTTTCCTACTTGGGCTCATGGACAAGTCAATTAAATAACTCTATTTGGAGTACTTTCAAAAGAGTGACACCCTACCTTACCTCTTTCTTAAAAAGTCTGATTTAAAAATGTTATTAAAGAAAGGAATAAAACCTTTTACTGTGTGTGTACATTAAGGAATTAAACCATGTATTGTTCACGAACTAATATACTATTAGATAACTATAAGTGTTTTGTCAACACTCGAACAGTTAGTGAATCATGGGAAGACTCCAATACTAAATGATGATGACATGTCATGAAGTGGGGGATGGCTCCCACAATAGAGACGAGGAATATGATGAAAGCAGGGTGGTGTAAACCCCTTTAGATCTGGATGAAACTGTAAGGAGACTCAAGTATGAGCTACAAATTTTCAATTATGACAATGAGAGATTGAAAAAGGAGCAAGAGAAACAAACAGAAATTAACACAGTCTTGCTATAGAGCTTATCCGACATACAGAGGCAATTGCAACATGAACCCGCAACCAGTAATGTGGACTGACGACACAAGAATAGAGGTCAGAGTCGACCTAATACTCGAAAGCATGATTCCATAAGTGACTCCACTGGGAGAAGTACCACGAAGAAGGCCTAACCTGGAGGTAGGGGACACTCATCAGGAGAGTCCTCTGGAAAGGAAGATGACAACTCCAAAGGGTCTTCTAGTAGCAGGGCCAGCTTGCATTCTTAGAAGAAAGGAAGGAAACATAAACATTCCAAAACCCGTGGTCCCAAGGAGTTCAAGAAATCCAAACCACCCTCTTTCAACGGAGAGATAAAGAAGGGAGAAGAGGCATAATATTGGCTGTTGGGTTTAAAGAAGTATTTCAGAGTCCACGACTACTCTAAGAACCTGAAGGCTCAGATAACCATATTCAACCTGAATGGAAAGGATTCTATATGGTGGGAATAACTTAGGAATGTGAAAGGAGTCCATGAGAAGGATTTGTCATGGAAATAGTTTGATAAATACTTCAGGAAGCAATATCTGTCAGAAAAATACATGGATGGGAAAACTAGGGAATTATACGAACTTCGTCTGGGACAACTCACCAAAGAGGAGTTCATCAATAAATTACTTGAACTACTGAGGTATGTACCCTACATAAAATATGAAAAATAAAAAATGCATTGGTTCATTAGTGGGTTACCTCAGACCTACCAGGATAGGATTGAGTTCGAAAAAATGAGGACCTTAGAAGAAGCTATCTAGAAGTCGAGGTATTTTTATGAACAGTTTAGGAGAAAGAAAAGACCCCACGAGGACTGGAGGAAGAAGAGTAGTTCGAGATTCCAGAAGAAAAGGTTTAACTCCTCAAGACTTAAGAACTATGGAAAGGATTCTAGGGGGAGATTTCCTGCTAGAAGTGTATATCAACAAAATTTCCCCTCTCAAAGTGGAAATAAACCTTTCCAGACAACCCCAATAAAGACCGATAACCTAAAGAAGGAACCCTTAAAATGATGGGGTTGTGGAGAAAATCATAGATTGAGGGACTACCCACACATACAACAAAACAATAAGGGGGTCTACAATATCTAAGAAGCTACCACTGTCAATGATGTGGCTAGGATCATGCCATGAATCTATTCATCCCTGGACAATAATCAAGCTGACCACCAAGATTCAGTAGTGGAGCTGGAAGGTATGATCGCCAACCACTCAATTTATATTTTAATTGACCCAGGTTCTAATTTGAGTTATGTATCCCCTCAGACCACTGATAAGTGTAAAATGCAACTAGTTAGACATGTTAAACCATGGTTGGTGCAACTAGCCACTGAGACCAAAAGAAAGTCGGCAGAGGCTATACTAGCCTGCCAATTCATCATGGGTGGATTTCCCAACCGAGTGACCCTTAACATACTTCCCTTGGGATATTATGACTTGTTGATTGGTATGGAGTGGTTGGCTGCTGATAAAACTAAAATGGATTGTTATCATAAAACTTTAGAATGTGTAAATGAAGAAGGGAGAAAGATGACCCTCCAAGGGATTCATAAGCATGTCTTAGTGAGATAAATATCAACCCTTCAAATGAAGAAGTATTGCAGAAAAGGGTGTTCCTTATATGCAATACAGGTGTTGGAATCTATTGAAGACGACAAACCAAACCTAGAGGACCACCCCATATTAAGAGAATACAAGGATGTATTCCCAAAAGAAGTACCAATTCTACCTCCGAGAAGGGATATTGACTTCTCAATAGAACTTACACCAGGAGCAGTACCATCATCTAGAACGCCATACAAAATAAGCATGACAGAGCTGGTTGAGCTCAAGCTACAACTAAAGGAGATGATGTACAAAGGTTACATCCAACCCAATGTATCTCCATGGTGAGCGCCCGTCTTGTTTGTGAAAAATAAAGATGGCACACTCTAACTATGCATAGATTATAGACAATTCAATAAGGCAACCATAAAGAACAAGTACCCCTTACCAAGAATCGATGACCTGTTTGAACAATGGGGAGGTGCATCCATATTCTCAAAGATCGACCTAATATCTAGCTACCATCAAGTCCAGATTAAGGATGAAGACATACACAAAACAACCTTCAGGATGAGGTATGGTCACTACGAATTTGTGGTGGTTCCATTTGGGTTAACCAATGCCCCCGCCACTTTTGTGTGCTTGATGAATAATGTACTCAACAAATTTCTAGAAAAATTTGTATTGGTTTTCATTTTTGATATCCTAATCTAATCTAAGAATAGGGAGGAGCACGAAGAACATCTTAGACTCGTACTTCAAGTACTAAGGGAGCATCAACTCTATGCTAAGTTTAGCAAGTTCGATTTCTTTCAGAAGAAAGTCCACTACTTAGGCATGTCATATCTAAGGAAGGGGTGGTAGTAGACTATGACAAGATCAGATCCATTATGGAATGGACTACCCCAAAATATGTATCCGATATTAGGTCCTTCATGGGCTTAGCAGGATACTATAGAAGGTTCATAGAATGGTTTTCCAAGATTGGCTATCCAATCACTGCCCTTCAAAAAAAGGGGACTAAATTCATTTAGACGTGAAAATGTGAAGAAATATTTCAGGAACTGAAATACCTCCTGACCCATGCCTCCATGCTAAATATTGTGGACTCGGATGATGATTTCCTTGTGTGTACAAATGTCTGCAAGGAAGGACTCGGAGGATTCCTTATGCAAGAAGGACGTGTAATTTTCTATACGTCCCGAAAATTAAATGAGCATGAGCTCAATTATGTGACCCATGACCTAGAGTTGGATGCCATAGTACATGCTTTAAAAATGTGGAGACACTACCTCCTGGGTAGAAGATTTGTTCTTATGACATATCATTGTGGATTGAGACACCTGTTTGATCAACCAAAAATCAATGCCAGACAAGCGAGGTGGATGGCTCTCCTAAGTGAATTCGATTTTGAAATCAAACATATAAAAGGAAAGGAAAATAGGGTGGCCAATTCCCTTAGCAGAAGTATAAAAATGATTCATCTAGCAACAATAAGCACCTACAAAACAGAGGTCGGGGAGAGAATCAGAAATGCACAAGAGACAGATGCATTCTTTAAGACCGTGAATCTATACCTAAGGCAAGAGCCTGCAGGGTTGAAGTATGAAGGCTACCAAATGCTGGAGGAATGGCTGCTGACTTACATAAACAGATTGTATATTCTGAACTGTGGTGACTTGAAGAGGTTCATAATGGATGAACTTCATAAGAGACCATGTACTGGTCACCTGGGATATCAGAAGATGATCACGACCACTAAGAAACAATTCCATTGTCCCGGGTTAAAGAAATACATAGCTAACTATCTAGCTAAGTGACTAGAATGAAAAAAAGTTAAGGAAAAGCACCAACATCTAGCTGGATTATTACATCCCCTACCAATCCCAGAATGGAATTGGGAAACCATCTCCATGGATTTCATCACTGGACTACCAAGGTCGACCAAGAAAAATGACGCCATCATGGTTGTGGTGGACAAACTGAGAAAGTCTTCTCATTTCATCCTTGTCAAGTCAACTTGCAAGGCGATAGATATTGCCAACATCTTCATGAAGGAGATATTTAGACTGCATAGCATGCCCAAGGAAATTGTATCTGACCGAGATACCAAATTCACTTCAAGTTTTTGGAAATCCCTAATGGTCGGTTTGGAGACAAAATTGTTATTTAGCACAAATTATCATCCCCAAACTAATGGACAGACAGAAAGAGTGAACTAGATAGTAGAAGACATGCTAAAGATGCATGGGGAAACTACCTACCATTGGTAGAGTTTGCCTACAACAACGGTTATCAAGAATCCTTGAAGATGAGCCCTTTTGAAGCCCTCTATGGTAGATAGTGAAAGATTCCAATCAGCTGGAGAAATTCAGTGGACATAATTACAATCGGACCTGACATGCTGAAGGAAATGGAACAACAAGTGGTTCATATAAGACAAAATCTGAAGATTTCTTAGGATAGACATAAAATTTATGCCGACAGAAAGTGAACTCTCAGAGAGTTCAAGACCGGAGACCATGTCTATCTCAGAGTTAGACCTAGGAAGAGTTCCCTGAGAATGGGAGCCTGTGCCAAGTTGGTACCTCGATATTGTGGACCCTTTGAAGTGTTATATAGAGTGGGACTTGTAGCCTATAGGGTAGCACTTCCTCCCACTATAAAGGAACAAAATGTTTTTCATGTTTCATTATTAAAGAAATATGCACATGATGCTAATCATATAATTGACTGGTCTGTGATCCAGGTGGAACTAAAGGGAAAATTCTTGCCAGAACCCCAATGCATATTAGACAGGAAGGAAACCTCACTCAGGAATCAAACCATTGCACATGTCAAGGTGCAATGGAAACACTTTGGCCCAGATGAGGCTACGTGGGAAATGGAAGATGCCATGAGGCAGGAATTTCCGATTTTGTTTACTTCTATACATACATATCATGTTGATAGATAGAACATCGAGGATGGTGATTCCTTTAAGGGGGAGGGAATTGTAACACCCTGTTTCCACCAGTCTGTAAATTAAACTGTATGGACCAAGGGACTATGGAAAACTTAAAAGTGTGAATGTTTGATTTGATGGACCTTGTGTAGAAGGTCTATGAATGTAAATTTTGATTATTGTAATAGAAAATGTTACGTGTTGCATGAATGTTGAGAGAGGGTATGTGATAAGAGAGAGAGACCACGATTTCTAATGAAAAGGTGGTGGAGGGGACCCATAATGGTTGCGTTAAGCTCCACCGAACTAGTACCATGTTGGAGTTAATTTTTCTCAGATCATAACAACCCTCTGACCAAGAATGAATTCCCGTCAGGTTGGTAGGTGGGAAGGGACTCCTCAAGAGTTAATGAGGGATGGGGCAGACTTCCCATTGGTATGGCTTCCAGACCTGGCCACAGATGGAGGGGATTCGAGCCACACACAACCTTGCCAAGGGAGGCAAGAAGGGAAGCATGGTGGACAGAGAGCTCTCGGGTCTGAGGAAATGATCAAAAGTGAACAAACAATTTATAATCACAGGAAATAGGGAGACATAGATAGGTGAAGGAGAGTAACCTTCGTCCTTACCTATTCTTGTATTGGGAGAAGGAGAGTAGCCTTTGTCCCTAACTTTCGTTGAGATGGAAGTAAGAGATTGAATCTTAGAGCATCGTGGCCTAAGATCAGGGGTGGCCAGTGATAAATCCATTGTGTGTGACTGAGCCTATGGTTGGGTGGAAACGAGCACCCCTCTCAGTAGTCTCTTCACGCTTTGTGGTTCTGATAAGTGTTTTTATGCCTTGAACTCTAAATTGGAAATAGTGGATGCATGCTTGTTTTTGTATGCCTGTAAATGGTTTCTGCATTGAATGATTAAATTAAGAGTGTTATTTCATCCTTGAGAACTTCTACATTTGCTTGATTTCCCTTATGTTCTAGTTAAATTCCTCAAAATCACCTTCCCATGGAATTTCATCCCTGTCCTAGAGTCGAGTGAATACTTCTCTGATTGCGGAGGTCAAATCCTACAAATCACTGCGAGGAAGAAGTCTATTAAGCTTAGGATAGGTAGCGCAAATATGCACAGGCTCCCTGTGAGGAAATCAGAGACTAAGAACCACCTAAATTCCAGACTAAATGAAGGAGCGCAAGAGCTATGAAGAAGACCCTCCTAGGTGTTAGGTCCGGGAGAAGGAGTGCAACGCTCTTAATCTTTCAGAACTGACAAAGCTTAGGAAAGATAGCGAGACTTAGGTATCAAAGGGAATACCCTTTCATTTGGTAGATGAGTGGATGAGATCTGTTCAGGAGGATCCAAGTTCTGTCATGACCCCCTGATTTGAACAAGGAGAGCAGGCGTTAATGCCTCATCTACTTCAGTTTTCGCAAAATCGCACATCGGGAGAGTCGCAGGTTGGCATGACTAAACTTATGAAATCAGATGTTGTGATGTGATATGGATCGTTATATCGAGGAAGATCATGGACCATCGATATGACGTGAATGTATTAACACCAGGAGTACATGGGGAATTCGAAATTCCCTAAGGACCCAGTTGTGGAGGAGGAGATTTGGGTAGTCGAAATCCACGTTTAGACAACGAGAAGTGAGTGCAGGAGGAAAACAAATCCGAGCCATCAGATATGATGCACGTGAACCAAAATTCATTGGATCCGGAGGAAGGTGCACGAGACAAGTTCTGATTTGATTGTGGTCGTCCATTAAGGAGGACACGTGGTGTGATATCAACATTTCCCTGACTCGCAGAGAAAGGAGGTCAAAGATTATAACTGTTCGAACTCCCAATATGAGAAATCATGATTTGATCGTGGTCATCCATTAAGGAGGGAACATGGCGAGATCTTAGCATTTCACTGACTCACAGAGAAAGGAGGTCGAAGAGCATAATTGTTCGAACTTGCAATATGCGAAATCACGATTTGATCATGGTCGTCCATTAAGGAGGACATGTGGCGAGATCTCATCATTTTGCTGATTCGTAGAGAAATAAAGTCAAAGAGCATAATGGTTCGAACTCGCAATGTGTGAAATCACGTTTTGATCATGGTCATCCATTAAGGGGGGCATGTGGCGAGATCTCATCATTTCACTAACTCGCAGGGTAGAAAAGTCAGAGAGGGAGTCGTGAGAACTCGTGATATGAGAAGTTCCGACGCACCTTGGAGTTAGGCTCTGGGTTGTAGTAAATGGTGACATGGAGGGAGGCTAAAGGAGGGAGATAATGGTTGTTAAGCCCTTTCAAAACTTGGGAGTTGGAGGAGTTGGGGTGCCTTGCATCAGAAGTTCCGAAGTCGCGAAATGCGACACGCTGTTTAGGTTAAGCCTATGGTCTTGGGTAGTGGTCACGTGGAGGAGGATAAGGGAAGAGATAACATGCGCTAAGCCCCTGTCAGATTTCAAAGGTTGGGAAATGCAGGGTAAATCACATGTAGAATACCCAACATGCGAAGTCCCGAAACGCCCTTTGGGTAGGCGGGTGGTCACAACCCATGGCCGCGTGAGAGAAACTTGCACATGAAAGTTAATCGCATAGAATGAGCCACAAAAGGAGATAACACTCGATACTCTGAGTTTTCAAAGTAGGGAGAAGGGGAAGGTCACGTATTCCCTTAAACCTGGATTAAGAAACCAAAAGGTTCTATGTTTAACTATAGAACGAGACCATCCAGTATTAGAGAATTGTTTGGATTCAGAAATTGAGATTCTTCCCCTTGAGAAAGGAGGATTTTTTTTTTTTATTCGCCATCATGGGCGTGTGACACGGAGGTGCCCCACCAGCTGGGGGCCCTCTATCTCTAGTAGATAGTCGAATAGTCATCGTTGCCCTCACCACGGCCACTCTGTGGATCAATGTCTTCCACTCTGCTGGTACCTCCACACACTGGTCCATGACCTCCTCGTCCTGGATATGGGCCCATGTGCCCTCGGGAACACCCTGTAGGACTTGCTCGAACCGTCGATGCAGATCCTCTAAGGTGGCCACAAAACCCCCCTGTGGATCTCTGACTGGTCCAACACCAGATTCATCTCACTGGTGCCTTTGTCCAGCCCTCGAATTAGCAGGCTCCTGTCGATTCGACTCCCCGAAAACCTTTGCCTTTATCCCCGGGATCCAACATCTGCAAAACAACACCATATATAATGTCAACATTCATATACATGTCTGATAATTACTATCTACCAAAAGCACAAAAACAAATAAACCACATACCTCTTTGGTCCCAGTCCTCCCCAGGAGGTAGCACCATGTACAGATCCTTCCGGTAGTCCATACCCACACATGAATATCGCATGATCACCTATGTCATCTAACACCACACTTAAGCCACCGTGGCCACCCTCCCCTCCTCCACGACGGGCCAATACATGTGCCCATCGCATCAATCGTGAATCTCTCCATGACACTAGCTCTAGCAAAATCCTTGGGCGCAATAAAGGCAGCCTCTCCAAAACCAGGCCACCATAACTGACCCAAATGCAAAGTCACCGGCGTCGGCACGTCGACACCAGTTCATCTAAGACATCATCTTGGTGTGTGTTGAGGCGTCATAAATCCCTTTAACTCAACAGTAGGAACCAAACCTACCACCAAGGTCTAATTAGACTCTACAACATTTAATAGGGGAATGGTTCTCCAGGTCTTTTGATTCGGCCAAATAATCGATGGGATTTACGTTTTCTTGTGAAGGCTTTCTCCTTCGGTTCAAACGTTCCTTTTCTTTTGGTTTTCTCTTATAAGTGGGACCGATACAAGATAAAAGCCGGTATAAACCAACTAGGTAACAAAGAGGGAGAAACTCAACTACTCGAGAAGGCTGAGCTTTGGGATAACCCTTTCACTCTAGCATGTAGACAACAATGATCTACCACAAGCCTAGTACTAATACATTAACCTGCTGGTATTCCAATTTGACTGAGATACAATTTATTAGAAAGAAAACATGCATGCGATAAACACCGACAAGAAAAATAATTCTCTTAACTCTAATCATCCATCACATAATAACACAATGACTTACTTTTCATCATTAGAGATAAGAACTATAAAGGATTGCATCAGATAACTTATCAATAGTTTTAGAATATCTTACTCGTTTCATCATCCATTCAAGAGATGAAATCAAAAATAATTCTTCTCCACATCCAATCATACACACTTCTAATGAAAAACACAACTTTGTCTCTGGTCCTAAACATGACTTCTAAATTAAGGAAAATCTGAAATAGTTCTTAACAAAATCCAAAAATGAGGGTCTTTTCCACAACCATTGACCCTTGCTAACAGGTCGACTCTCCTATTTATAACATACTATTAACTAAAAATAACTATTAAAGTGCAGCTAAGTAAAACAAAATATGCCACATGGCGCTTTCTTCTATCAGTCTTCAAAGAGTCATCAAATGATCTCACTTGAGTGGATGAATCTTTTCGTACTCTGACCACTTGATGAAGAGATCCTCGCATGTGTTAGAATACGAGAATATATGTTGCTCCATTAGGGCCGAATGAATCTCTCTTATCTCTACTGCTTGTGACCGATACTTGACTATTATGGCACTTAAATGTTGCAACATGGCTCGATCTTTATTCAGGTTCTCCATGAACTTCCGCACCTGTCCTGGCGCCATGTTTGCCACCTTTGCGATTTCCTTGGCCCATGATGAGTCTTTCTCGGCATGCGATTTGACTATGTCACTCAAGTCAAAAAAGTCATCAGGTGTGCCAAATTCAGGGAGGCCGATGTCTCTCATTACTCGGTTGATCTTGATCCAGTTTTTCTCACACTTGGCCCATTTCTCTTGGATTTCCCGATGAGGTTCCTGAGCCATTTTTTCCCAATATTCGAACGATTTATTTATGCGATCGAGGCTGATTTATTTTAACACCCGGATGCCATGCTCTTCTGTATCTCATCCGTACTGAACCACACTGATATAGTAGACCCTTTCCATGGATTGTTGTGCCTTCTCGTACCACCTCTCCATATCCTTACACATGGCCAACGCTATGAGGGTGTATTCTTGTAGATCGACTATCCTTGCAGTGAATATGTGTCGTTCATCTGTAAATTTGCTATAGGCCTCCTTGAATTCACTCCTTAGGAACACCGCGACCTGTGTGGTGTCCTGGTAATATTTCACCAAGTGGCACAAATGTTCCAATTCTTTCAGAGTAGAAATCAACTCCTCTTCATCCCTTTTTTCTCTGTCCAGGGTTGCATTGCTGATTGCCATCCCTACGTCGATAAGTTCAGATGTTTTGGCATGCTCTGTATTGATAAGATTTTCCTCCGTGGTGATGAGGATGGAGTGATTGAGAGTGATCCTCCTCTTCTTGGTTGTCCTCTGCACAATGGATTTCCTTTTCCAGTCATAAGCGATGGCATGTATGTCAACGAATTCATCCACGGGCTTGAAGATTCGTTGATCTCCCCAGCTGAGCGTATTTCCTCGGCTCCCAATGGTATATATTTGTTCAAGATTGGGTACTTGAACTTCTTCCCTATGTTCCGAAGTCCCTACTTTTGTTTGTCGCTCATAGGGTATTTGAGTACCGATTTAAATTGAGGCATCGGGGGTAGGCTTGATACTTATTTGATTATCGGTCGTTGAGACGTCGATTTCCCGCTGTGGAGTTTCTTCCTTTTGTTCGCCTGACCCTGACTCATCATTCAGGCTACCCGCTTGGGTATCTGGTGCATTGGGAAAATAAGTGTCTAAGACACTCTCGACCTCTTCTTCATTTTGTGGAAGGTCCTGAATTTGAGCGTCGAGAGCTAGGGAAGGTGTCTTCTTTGGATCCTTTTCCTCTATGATCTGTACAGGGGTCACCAGGGATACCTCCGGGCTCTCTTCATCATCATATATATTTATCAATTCACTTAGGGGATTTGGCACACTTTCTCTCCCTGATGTTCTGACTATCTCCAGCTGAATTGAAACACCCCCCGTTGATCTGGCTTGTGGCGTTGCAGTTTCAGGGTGGTCTAACCAGACAATTTCATCAATGTCTATCAGTTCAGGGCCGCTTGGGCCTGTCTGGAATTCATTTGGGTTGTCGGCATGGGACCTCGTCATTCCTTTGAGGTTCATGTCATCTTGCAATTGATCAATTATTCGCTGCGCCTACTCGATCATGAGAAACCCCCTTTCCTATGCGTCCTGCCTCATAGGGAAATCTCTGTCCTTCACCAGAGCTGCCAGGGGAACCTCTGCTGCTTCGACCGCTATCATTTCTTCCCTGGATCTGAGGGAATCTTGATCTAATTTCTCTATGATTTTCATCTATTTGTCCAGTCTCATGGCTCTAAACCTGTTTATTTTGGGGTCATCCATCCTTGCCACCACCTTGTCCCAGTATTGGGCATTTTCTGTGAAGAATTCATCTTCAAATTTGTCATGGGCGTATGGACAATAGGATGACACTTGAGAAGCATGTTTCAAGATCAAACCCTTTGGGTCATGCTTTTGGAATCGGTCGGTGTGGAACCTGAACTCTAATTGGATAAACCCTTCTTGTTTGGCTTGAGCGATGTCCTTCACCAAGTAGAAGCCCACATGGAATCCATAAGGTATAAATTCTCTCTTTTTATCCTTGACCAGGGTGGCGTTGTAACCCTGTAGGATGGTCTGGTAGCATATCTCTCCCACTACGAGATGGTCAGGGACATGCACTAGTAGGAGATGTGATTCTATAGTGGCCCCGAACACCTTGATGTAGGTATCACACTCATCCAAGTACCAATCGCCTACCTTTGATATCATCTTTTTGTCCGCAAACGATAGTCTCGGGCATTATTTCTTGAAAAGAATAAAATAAATATGTGTGATGAATTCATTGCAGATGAGGGAGTAAGATGTTTTGTACCTATTCTCCCATAGGATGCTGAAATATATGTGGACCGAGAGTTCATGATGGCGAAAATGTTTCAGGCACACATGACATCAAGTAGATATGAAGCCATGTAGAAGGCTGGTGTCTCTCCTTCCTTTGACGTCTGAGCTTGTTGTATGTAGATTCTTAATTGTTTAGAAATGATGGCTCCCCAGTTTAAGCTGCTCCCGAAAATGGCCACCGTGTATGCTAGAGGCATCCATTCCTTTGAAAATCTGGAGCAGTCTTTATCTCGATACAATCAGCAGATGAGACCCATCGGGTAGATGTATGGATCCCTTAAGTTGGCCGTCTGGTACTAGCCAATGCTCTGGTTGGTGTATTTATTATCTTCTCTCCACCATGAGGCCATCACCCGGCTAGTGTCGTGGCGCTCATAGAATTTTACGAAAAAATATGTGTTCAGTCGCTCCTCGGGGTCTCTAATTTTGTAATGCTTTTGGACTTCGACCAGTAAGAACACTCCGACACAACTACCATTATCATCATTAATCGAACATTTATGTGTGTCTGTGTGGTCGATGAGCCACTTCAAGAGTTCGACGCAGGGAAAGATAGGGGTTCTACTAGCCACCATATGTAGGTATGACCACCAAGTTTTTGGGAACACTTCGTCGTCGAGTGCTCTGACATCAGGATCACTGTGTGGGATGTATTCTGGGTATTCCTCCTGACTGATATTTTTAAAGAGATCTCCCCAATGTGGGAGTGTCGTTTTGGACCCTGTTCTTGCCTCGGTATCTCCGAAGGCCGGAGGCTGGACAAAATCCTTCTTCGTTGATTTTTTGATGAGAGGCTCTAGTCTCGGCGTGTATTCCAATTATATTACGACCCCTAGGGAGGAGACTTTGCCTACCTATGGTTCTTTTAGCTTCAACACCCTCGACGATCATCTAGTGGTTTGATTTCTTGGTGGCATTGTTGTTGCATTTAAAATAAATATTCAGAGAGTGTGTACAGAGAAACATCAGATGAAATATATGAAGTGAAAGCATGTAAAATCCACAGATTTGGGCACATACATGTAGAGCTTGCTAAACCTAGTTATTTGATACTCATGAGACCTATGTAGCTTTCGAATTACTCGTCTCAGTTCTCGGGATGCTCCGAATTTCATTGCGTGCAGAATGATTCCATTTACGACGACTCAAAAGAATTTAAACCAGAGAAGAACTTACCATGTCGCATCAACCATTGAATTCGGGTGATGAGTGCAATTTAAAAAAAATGTACCGTTGAATCTTTGTAACTCAAATTCATCGTGGGTTGATGGTGGAGGCACAGAGGTTTTTTGGTCTATTGGTGATTTCGAATTGGAGGATGAGGTTGAAACTAATGCGGGATTTGGTATTAATTAGCTCCTTAAATGCTTCAAATATAATCACATCTAGTGCTAAAACATCCCATCGTGTCTCTTTCTCAGTGGGCGGATCGAGGATCGGGGATGCGCTATGAACATTTTCGTCGATGTCGCTCACCAAATCTCTGAAATCGATCAATCTCATCGCACAATGTTGTCGTGGCAAAGCTGACTTGGAGGTGTGACTAGGACTTAGGGGACCAAAGGGAATGACTCGAGGAAAAACTAGAATATAGGGTTCTCCGATCTGGCACAGACACATGGTGTTGAAGATAGGAGGCCTAATCCATGTGTAATAATTGGAGTCGGGGATTTATTTAAGATATTCATTTTAAAACATACCTTAGCTTGCCGATGCTGAAAATATCTGGGATCAATGATCGTCGATACCTATCATGCCTTTTTTCTACTGATTAGCTTCCACAAAAGTCTTGAGGCCGAAAGGAATCGGGGATCGGCGATCAAGAAAACTCTTTAGCGTGGTCACAATATCTGTTGCAATCCTTTTAAGTTTTCCCCGATTCCGATAGGCGCGTCGGGTATCAACTATTGACAATATCTTGTCTTCCTTGATTAACGACTATTCCCCTCATCTTTTGCCGATGCCAAAGAGGAAAAAACTATCGATAATATCCCTTTGTAAGACATTGGTGCAAACAAAAATTACTTTTTTACCGGTGCCGATGAAGAGCGACGCTTGGTGAATGGGGTTTCCCGAGTGGCTCTTTTCTTTCTTTGAATTCCTTCCGATGTCGAATCTAAGTGTGTCAGTTGAAGTGTTTTGGCTTTTGATTCTTTATTCAGACATTAAGTATTTTTAAAGACATGGGTTTTCATAAGTTCAATAGATCTGAAAAGATAATGAGATTCAAGATAATAAGAAAAAGGCAAAACATTTTTCAAAAATAAAGTCGAATCAGACAATGCAAATATCAAGTGGTACCCAAAAAGTAAAAAATTGACATAGGATTTTTAGGGTGTGTTGAGTGCTCAACAGATGGTGACTTATTTGGCGAAAGAATAATCTCTGTTCCTTCCTCGGCCTTGGCTACTGTAAAATCTAGTTAAGAACTTAAATTTTTTGATCAGAGCTTCTTTTACCCTTGCATTTGAAATTTCCCCGGTTGATGCATCTGGGCCTGCCTGTGGGATTTTAAACCTTTATTCAACCTTCGTTTCCTATAACCTTGACTCATGCCCCCTTCGACAAGAGTCTAGTAAATAATTCATTGGTGCTAAGCCTTTAGTTACCCTTCTTCACTTGCTACGGTGTTGCTCCGCTTCCAATGAGCGTCCATAGCCCCGACATAATCACCCCGATGTCACAGACCTTGCTTCGCTATCAGCGAGTGTCCATAGACCTGACGGAGTTATCTGCATACCCTCTCCTACTATGCGCTCATTTGGTATATTTTATTTTTTATTTCAGCAGGATACCCTGAGCGAGTGGGAGAGGAGGACATTTGTTATTTGAAAAATGAAATGGTTTATGTGAATCTTGTTATCTCTATCTTTGAGGGACATGTAATCCTTTCCAATTTACTGTCTTTCCCTTAAGGTTTCACTAGACCACTCAGTAGACACTTATGCATTTCTCCAAAGTTTTTCATCTGCACATGTTAGATAGAGCACCCCTCGAAACAACCGCAGGTTCCCCAACGTTTCTTGCATTGTATGTGAGCGACGAGTTAGGAAAAGAGTTTTCCACATCGCTTGATTTGAGGTTAACCATTTTCTTGCTAAACACAATATTCAAAATTTTAGAAGTAGAAAATCAAAATATAAAACAAAGAAAATTCATTTCGCAATCGACGTGTCTAAAGTAAAACATCGTGAGAACATAAGAACATTTTTTTTTTTATAATGAAAATATTGTTTTAGGGCTTGGCCATTCACCGAGAGGGCATTATGTTCCCCTCTCAGATTCTGTATTCAATACGTGCCTAGCCTAATATTCTCATCCACCTTGAAAGGTCCGAGCCATAGATTATGAAACTTAGAATGTTTTCCTTTAGGCTCATTTTCTTAGTCCCACTTTAGGACTAAGTCTCCTACCTCAAAATTCTTCTCTTTAGACTTATGCTTATCAAACCATATTTTAACTATTTGTTGGTGAGCTATGAACTTTTATTTATATTTCTCCCTTTCCTCTTCCATAATGAGTAGGGTGTCAATTCTTTTTTGTATGACTGACGAGGGATGCCCTCTAGAATCCTGAGCAAGTTGAAGAGATGGAAGGTAAAGCCTGTTTGAGAGAATGTCTTCCTGTACGTATACCAGAAAGTATGGGGAATTCACTATAGCTTCCTTGGGTGTGATTCTATCGGCACATAAATAATTATGAAGTGAATTATGGCGATTCCTTTGGTTGTCTGCAACTTTTTTCTTTAGTATTCTCACTAGTTTCTTATTAGTTGATTCTGCCACTCCATTTCCCTGTGGATAATAGTTTGCATAGTATCTAATATGATTCCTTTGTCCAGAGAAAACTCTGTTAATAAGTTGGAAGAAAAGTAAGATGCATTGTCAAAAACAAGGACATAAGACATACCGAACCTTGTGATCAACTGTTGTTCTATGAATTGGATCATCAACTTCTCATTTACGTGAGTCAGAGGGATGGCCTCTGCCCATTTCTTGAAATAATCTATGGCAGTCAGTATGTACCTATGTTTTTTTTATGAACTTGGTGTAATTTCTCTTATGATATCTAACCCCCATTGCTCAAAAGGTCTAGAAATGACCACCAGTTGAAGTGGGACAACTGCTCTCTTCTCTCTCCCCATGCTCACTTGATAAGTCTTAAATTTTCTGGCATATGTGTGAGAGTCTCTGAACAAAGTAGGCCAATAATAGCCATCTCTCAGTATTTTATGAGCGGTGGTGTTTCCTGCGAAATGTCCACTGACAGGACCATCATGGATCTCTTTAAGAACTTTGTCTGCATCTTCTTGTTCGAGACATATTAAAAGTACCCTGTCATGATTAACATGGAAGAGAACCAAATTTATGAGGCGATATTGTGCATATTTTAACCTGAGATTTCTCCTTTCCCTAGGATTTAGGTTTTTCGGGCAAGTCCCATGATGCAGGAGATAAATCATTTTCTCATACCAAGTCTCTTTCCCTGGGGAAATGTATGAAGCTTCGCCACACCATAATGCCAATTCATTCTCCCATCCAGGGTATTCGTTTACTTGGTCCTGAGCTTTGACTTCCAGGTTGCATAACCCTTGTCCTTTAACTAGTTTAGCATATTTTATATCTAGATCAAATTCTTGGACTATTTCCATCCAGTTTCCTCTTCTTTCCCCCATCTCCTGTTGAGTAAATAGGGATCTGACTGCACGGTGAGGCACGATGACTTCGGTATGGTTCTTGAGGATATAAGATCTAAAATGTTTTACTACCTTGTATACCTCATAAGAATGCTTGTCTATAGAAGGATAATTTATATCGACACCTTGGAGATTAGTACTCATGAATGACATCGGGGCCTCATTGTTGTCATCATCCTTCTGAGTTAATACTGTGGCTAACAACTGGTCAGAGAAAAAAGTATATAGGAAGAAATATTTGTTGAAATCAGGGATTCAAAACACTGGGGCTTGAGATATTGAAGTCTTAATATTGCTGAAAGCCTTCTTGCGTTCATCATCCCACTTAAACTCAACATCTTTACAAATCATTTTTTGTAAGGGTTTGATAGTTTCCGCGAAATCGGGGGTGAATTTCCTCACAAAATTGATTTCAGTTTTTTTTGTGAGGTAAATGGAAGATGAGATATAGCCTTAATCCTTTATTGATCTATGCGGATTCCTGCTTGAGATATAATGTGTCCCAACAAATAACCTTCCATGACACCAAAAAATAATTTTCTTAGGGTTTAAGGATATACCGTATTTCCTACACCTTTCGAAATTCTGGGTTAAATGTTGATGTGATCTTTTCTATTCTTTGAATACATAGTCACTTCATCCAAGTATACTACTACACACTTGTTGATTAGTCCCCGAAAGGCTACGTCCATGGCCCTTTGGAAGGTTTCCCCTGCATTGATTAACCCAAAGGGCATGCATTTATAAGCGAAGGTTCCCCACTTGGTTAGGAAGGTAGTTTTAAAGTGGTCTTCTTATGAAACTAGAACCTGGTTGTAACCTAAGAAACCATCCAGTAAGGAGAAAATCTTAGAGCCACACACGGTTTACAGGAGTTGCTCCATTGGTGGGACTGGGTAGTTGTCCTTTTTTGAAGCTTTGTTGAGATTTCTGAAATCTACACATAGGTGGATTTCCACAGACTTTTTCCTTACATGAACCAAGTTTGCTACCCAGGCAGAATGTCTAACCTAGAAGATAATTTTGGCATCTAACAATTTATTTAACTCCTAACACATGAGGGGCTCCAGGGATGGGTGGTACTTTCAGAGTTTCTATTGGAAGGGTTTTACTTCGGGTTTTAAAGGGAGAGTGTGTTGAATGATACATGTATCATAAGTTTTCAGATCTCGGTAAGACCATGCAAAGACATCTTGATATTGTATGAAAAGTTTGAGATAGGCCTCCCTTTCCTCTTTAGATATTTTCTTGCCAAGGTTTACTTTTTTTGGGTTATCTGGGGTTCCGAGATTTATAGTTTCATGCATGGGAAAGGAACTACCGGTCTTCGCATTTTTTGACCCTTTGAATATTTCCCTTAGGTCAAACAGGTTTTCTGAATTGGATATCCCCTTTGGCATCATGTGAGACCTTGGTTTATCAGTCGATTGATTGGTTAGAGGATCCAATTCTGCTGATTGTTCCTAGAATACTTCATCGTCAATAGCTAAGTCTTTGAAATTGTCAGGGTTAGTCAAAAATTTTATGATATTCTCATCTCCTTCAAAGACCTTCCAATTAGAAATATTGTTGGCACCAATGGTTTGTAGAGTAATTCCACAGTGAACTGAGAGGCTTCATAATCTTCTAGAGGTGAGCCTAGAGGCAACGGTGGCCAGAGAATCAGTGAGAATGTTCTTTGTTCTAGAGATCACTGTAATGTTAAAGGCTTCAAAATGTTCTATTAGCTTGTGCAATTCCTGTTGGTAGTTCTTCAGGTGTGGAGAGTTGCAATGTATAATATTTATTACTTTTCTAACAATAATTTCAGAATCTCCGAAAACCTTGAATTCACTGACGTTTAATTCTAGGGATTTCTTCAGCCCCTGTACTAGAGCTTCATACTTGACGATATTTCTTGTGTATTCAAACTCTAGTCTATAGGCCATAAAATGTCGTCTACCTTTTGGATTAACGAGGATGCACCCTGCCCCTGCCCCTTCTTTTGATTTAGATCCATCAAAGTATAAGGTCCAAACTTGTGGGAAAAAACTATCAGCTTCAACTTTCTTGTCACTTTCCTCTTCACCTCCCATTTGTTCCATGATTTCTAACGTAGGTTCTTGACAAAAGAGGATTTCTTCCGTCGTTGTTGGAAATTTCTCTCGAAAAATCATTTCATAGTTTTGGTAAAGGGGAACATCAGATGAGAGGGGGGAGAAATTCCCGAAATCGGAGTCGCAAGAATAATTACCTAGCATGGGGAATTCAACTGATGAGGGTTCATTGAAGGTTTCTAAGTCAGTGACCGTATGTTTTAAATATCTTTCCCTATCGATCCTAATCATATTTGTGTGCCCTTTTAATGGTAGCCAAAGGTGAGCCCAGTCTTTACTAAAGTATCCGTTTAACTTCTCAGACCAATATCGACTCAATAACAATCCATAAGCTTCTGGGATGTCTACTACGATGATGTCAATTACTTACACAAATTTAGGGTGTGTATCTATTTTGATCATTACATCTTTGAGTTCTCCCATGAATTTCACCTAGGTTCTGTCTAGCTGTATCACATGTTTATCGCTTTTGAGAGGTACTGCGTTTATTTTTTTACAAATAGACAATGACGTAACATTAGAGGATGCCCTTGAGTCAACCAAACAATTATGGAGGGTTCTGTTGAAGACTTCAAACGTCAAAATGAAAGGTGGGAAAAAAGGTTTTCCCTTCTTATCCTTAGAGAAGGCGTTCACAGTTGGTTTATTTCTTAGATCTATGGGAGTTAGATTTCCTTCTTGGTCAGTGCTTGTCGTGGGATTTTCTATTGATTTCAATGCCTGTAGCAGAAAGTCCTTTTGCTAAGGAATTCTACACATGTCCATGACTGATATGTTTTCCTTCAATTTCTTCAAAGCTTCTACTATGTTGTAGTCTAGCTTGGGCGATTCTCGTGTATGGATGTTTATGGGGTTTCTTCGGGGATAAAAAGGTGCTTTCGGGTGATTGGAAGCTGGTCTTCCTCCCGAAATTTGGGTGGTAGCAAGGTTTTCTGAGATAGGTTGACCCCTACTTCATGTCTTCATAGCCAAGACTTCTGTGGGTGGCTCCTGGAATTCAAATAGGTCATCGAAAGGCATAGGTAAATCAGGGTCCCATATTAACATGGTTGTTTCTTCTGGTGGATCAATTTCTTCCCGATCGACAATATTCATAGCTGAGCTTCTTGATTGTTCGGTTAGGTAGATTTCATCTAGAAATCATTTGGCAATCAAATTCATGGCATGCACCCATTGAGGGMAGTCTCTTTCAGAGTGATTCTCTTGATGATAGGTACAAAAAGAGTYAGATGCTACATTTCCCAGATCAATGTTTAGGTTAGCTGGGGGAGGTTCAATTGCTTTGAAAGGTAGATTTCTTTTAAAGAAAGGTTTATAGGGCCTTTGGATTTGGTTTCCCTCCCCTGCACTTCTCTTCATGTCTATGATTTMTTTTGACAACATCTTGACCATGCGTTGTAGGTCCTCTATGTATCCACTCCCCTTTTTGGGACCTTGTTCTGTTTGTTTACTTGGGGGTTTAGTCAACAAGAATCCTCTCCTGGGAGGAGGTTGAAATTTTTTCTTAACTAATGAGACCTGGCCCTTTTTACATCCCTTGATTTGGAACTCTATCATTTTGGCTTCATCAAAGTTATCGGCTAAAGTTGGTTTGACATCCCTTTTCACAAACATGGAAATAGAATTTGGGAGAGCATTAATGTATACTTCGATTTGCAATTCCTGAGTAGGTTTAGCTTTGGGTTAGAATTTGTTTAATATAGTGGTAAATATTCATTGAAGTCTTTAACCTTCTCTTTTGAACTCATGGTGACAACGAACAACTCAACTATCAAAGCTCCTGTAGTAGTTTCTTCTGCCAATTTATCTAGAAAATCCTTTTGAAACTTCATCTAACTAGTTGTGGATCCTACAGGTAGGTTAAAATACCACGTGGAGGCTGAATTCTTGAAAGTGTAGGGAAATAGCCTGCAAACTACCTCTTCATGTTGGACATTCATAAATTTGATAGCTAGTATGAATTTTTTGATATGGTCTTCAGGCAATCCTGAGGTTTCAGGGTCAAATTTAGGGAGTAACTTCTCTGGGTGTCGGGGGAGGTTATGTATTTGTTCGGGGATGGCCAAGGAATATCTGGCCAACCAAGGTTGATTATTTTGAGGTGGGTTTCCTCTTTCTTAATCATGGTCATTGTTATCTTCCATGTCTTCATATCCCGATTCAAACCTTTCTTCTTCTGAAAAGTCATCAGGCTCAGAGAAGTTGTCGACTGGTGTTTTAGGGATTAGATTAATAGGATGTTTGATTTCGGTGAGAGAGAAATCTATCAGGTCTTCTACCGTGTGCAAAAAAACCTGGTTAGGGGACTCGACCATTGGTCTTCTTATTTTTTTTATTCAAGGAAGTAACAGATCTAAGGGCAACACACTGATATGTCGTGGGTATTCCCTTGTGATTCTTCTGAATTGTTTCAATTCCTCGTGAGGAAGAGCATAGGATATATTAGGGAACATATGTTCTTCCTCATGCTGGGGTGAGTTACTCGTTTCAGGAGTACTCAGTGTGTGTGGGCTGTCTTGGGAATGACTATCCATGCATGTGGGCTATTTTGAATCTACAGGCTGTGTGAAATACTATGTCAAAAATATATTCAACCATTCATTCTTTATCCATTCATTGTTCAACCCTCCTTCTAGCGCCAATTCTGTTGAGGGGTTCTAAATCCCTTTAACTCAATAGCATGAACCAAACTCGCCATTGAGGCCCAATTATACTCTGCAACATTTAATAGTGGACTAGTTCTCTAGATCTTGCGATCTAGCCAAATAATCGATGGGATTTACGTTTTCTTGTGAAGGCTTTCTCCTTTGGTTCAAACGTTCTCTTTTTTTGTGTGTTTTATCTTATAGGTGGGACCGATACAAGATAAAATCCAGTATAAACCAACTACGTAACAAAGAGGGAGAAACTCAACTACTGGAGAAAGATGAGCTTTGGGATAACCCTTTCACTCTAGCATGCAGACAACACTGATATAACACAAGCCTAGTACTAATACATTAACCTACTGGTATTCCAATTTGACTGAGATACAATTTATCAGAAATAAAACATGCACGCGATAAACAATGACAAAAAAAATAATTCTCTTAACTCTAATCATCCATCACATAATAACACAACGACTTACTTTTCATTATTAGAGATAATAACTATAAAGCATTGCATTATATAACTTATCAATAGTTTTAGAAGATCTTACTCGTTACAACATCCATTCAAGAGATGAAATCAGAAATAATTCTTCTCCACATCCAATCATACACACTTCTGATGAAAAACACAACTTTGTCTCTAGTCCTAAACAAGACTTCTCAATTAAGGCAACTTCGAAATAGTTCTTAACAAAATCCAAAAATGAGGGTATTTTCCACATCCATCGACCCCTGCTAATAGGTTGACTCTCCTATTTATAACATACTAATAACTAAAAATAACTATTAAAGTGCATCTAAGTAAAATGAAATTTTCCACATGGCACTGTCTTCTATCAGTCTTCAAAGAGTCATCAAATGATCTTACTTGAGTGGATGACTCTTCTCGTACTCTGACCACTTGATGAAGATATTATCGCATGTGTTAGCATACGAGAATCTATGTTGTTCCATTGGGGCTCAATGAATCCATCTTATCTCTAATGCTTGTGCCCGATACTTGACTATCCTAGCACTTAACTATTGCAACATGGCCCGAGATTTGATCGGGTGCTCCATGAACTTCCACACCTGTCCTGGTGCCATGTATGTCACCTTTGTTGTTTCCTCGACCCATGATGAGTCTTGTTTGGTGTGCGATTTGACTATGTTGCGCAAGTCGACAAAGTCATCAGGTGTGCCAAATTCGGGGAGGCCGATGTCTCTCATTACTCAATTGATCTTGATCCAATTTTTCTCTCACTTGGTCCATTTCTCTTGTATTTCCCGATGAGGTTCCCGAGCCATTTTTACCCAATATTCAGCCAATTTCTTTATGCGATCGAGGCTGCTTTATTTTAACACCCAGATTCCATGCTCTTTTGTATCTTGGCCCTATTGAACCACACTAATATAGTCGACCCTTTCCACGGCTTGTTGTGCCTTATCGTACCACCTCTCCATATCCTTGCACGTGGATAGCGCCATGAGGGTGTCTTCTTGCAGCTCGACTATCCTTGCAATGAATAAGTGTCATTCATCTGTAAATTTTTTGTAGGCCTCCTTGAATTCACTCCTTAGGAACACCACGACATGTGTGGTGTCCTGGTAATATTTTGCTAAGTGGCGCAAATGTTCCAATTCTTTCAGAGCAACAACCAACTCCTCTTCATCCCTTTTTTCTCTGTCCAGGGTGGCATAGGTGATTTCCATCCCTACATTGATAAGTTCAGATGTTTTCGCGTGCTCTGTATTTATCATATTTTCCTTCATGGTGATGAGGATGGAGTGATCCAAAGTGATCCTCCTCTTCTTGGTTTTCCTCTGCACAATGGATTTCATTTTCCAGTCACAAGTGATGGCATGTATGTCAGCGACTTCATCCACGGTCTCGGGGATTTTTTGATCTCCCCAGGTGAGCATATTTCCCGGGCTCCCAATGGTATATATTTGTTCAAGACTGGGTTCTTGAACTTCTTCCATGTGTTCTGAAGGACCAACTTCTGTTTTTCTCTCATCGAGGATTTGAGTACCGATTGAAATTTAGGCATTGGGGGTAGGATCTATACTTATTTGATTATCGACTGCTGAGACGTTGATTTCCCACTATGGAGTTTATTCCTTTTGTTGGCTCGACCTTGAATCGTCATTCGGACTATGTGCTTGGGTCTTTGGTGCATTGGGCAAATCAATGTCTAAGACACTGTCGAACTCTTTTTCATTTTGTGTAAGGTCCCGAATTTGAGCGTCGGGAGTTGGGGAAGGTGCCTTCTCTAGCTCCTTTTCCTCTATTATTTGTATAGGGGTCATTAGGGATACCTATAGGCTCTCTTCATCATCATAGATATTTATCAATTCTCTTAGGGGGTTTGGCACACTTTCTCTCCCTGATGTTTCGATTGTCTCTGGCTGAATTGAAACATCCCCTGGTGATCCGGATTGTGGCATTACAGTTTCAAGGTGGTCTAACCTGGTGATTTCATCAATGTCTATTAGTTCAGGGCCACTTGGTCCTGTTTGGAATTTATCTAGGTTGTCGACAGGGGACCCCGTCATTCCTGTGAGGTCTGGGTCATCTTGCAACTGATCAATTATTCTCCACACCTGCTCGATCATGAGAAACCCCATTTTCCATGTGTCCCACGTCATAGGGAAACCTCTGTCCTACACCAGAGCTGCCAGGGCAACCTTTGCTGCTTCAGTCACTATAATTTCTTCCCTGGCTCTGAGGGCCTCTTGATCCTTTTTCTCTATGGTTGTCTTCTATTCATCCAAGGTCATGGCTCTGAACCTAGTCATTTTGGGGTCGACCATCCTTGCCACCACCTCGTCCTAGTCTTGGGAATTTTCTGTGAAGACTTCATCTTCAAATTTGTCGTGGGTGTATGGCCAATAGGATGACACTTGAGAAGCATGTTTCAAGACCAGAGCCTTTGGGTCATGCTTGTGGAATTGGCCGATATGGAACTTGAACTCCAATTGGCTCAGCCCTTCTTGTTTGGCTTGAGCAGTGTCCTTCACCAAGTAGAAGCCCACATGGAATCCATAAGGTATAAACGCCCACTTTTTATCCTTGACCAGGGTGGCGTTGTAACCCTACAGGATGGTCTGGTAGCATATCTCTCCCACTACAAGATGGTCAGGTACATGCGCTAGTAGGAGATGTGATGCTCTTGTGGCCTTGAACACCCTAATGTAGGTATCACACTCATCCAAGTACCAGTGGCCTACCTTTGATATCATATTTTTAGCCGTAGCCGATAGTCTCGAGAATTCTTTCTTGAAAAGAATAAAATAAATACGTGCGATGAATTCATCGTAGATGAGGGAGTAAGATTTTTTGTACCTGTTCTTCCATAGGATGCTGGAATATACGTGGGCCGAGAGTTCTGCGACGTGCCAGCTTAGGTTCATGCCGATGAAAATATTTATGACACACATGACATCAAGTATATATGAATCCATGTAGAAGGCTGGTGTCTCTCCTTCCTTCGGCATCTAAGCCTATTGTATTCATATGCTTAATTTCTTAGAAATGATAGCTCTCAGTTGAAGCCGCTCCCAGAAATGGACACTATGTAAGCTAGAGGCATCCATGTAAGAAACATTTCTCCCCATACAATCAACAGATGAGAGACATCAGGTAGATGTATGGCTCCCTTATGTTGGCCGTCTGGTACTAGTCAGTGCTTTGATTGGTGTATTTATTATATTCTCTCCACCATGAGGCCATCACTCGATTGGTGTCATGGAACTCATAGAATTTTACGACAAAATCTGTGTTCAGTTGCTCCTCACGGTCTCTAATATTTTAATACTTCTAGACTTTGAATGGTAAGAAAATTTTGACACAACTACCATTATCATCATTGATCAAACATTTCTGTGTGTCTGTGTGGTCGATGAGCCACTTCAGGAGTTTGACATAGGGAAAGACATGGGTTCTGCTAGCCACGATATGCAAGTATGACCATCAGATGTTCAAGAACACTTCGTCGTCGAGTGCTCTGACATCAGGATCACTGTGTGGGATGTATTTTGGGTATTCCTCCCAGCTGATCTTTTTAAAGAGCTCTCCCCAATGTGGGAGTGTCGTTTTGGAACCTGTTCTTACCTCGATATCTCTGAAGGCCGGAGGCTGGAAAAAATCCTTCTTAGTTGATGTTTTGATGAGAGGATCTGGTCTCAGCGTGTATTCCAGTTGTCTTATGAACCCTAGGGAGGAGACTTCACCTACCTCTGGTTATTTTATCTTTGACGCCCTCGACGATCATCTAGTGGTTGGCTTTCTTGGCGGCATTATTGCTACATTTAAAATAAATCTTTAGAGAGTGTGTATAGAACAACATCAGATGAAATATATGAAGTGAAAGCATGTAAAATCCACATATTTGGGCACATACCTGTATATCTTGCTAAACCTGTTTATTTGATACTCACAGGATCTCTGTAGCATTCAAATTACTCGTCTCACTTCTCTGGATGATCTGAATTTCCTTGTGCTCAAAATGATTCTACTTACGACGACTCAAGAGAATTTAAACCAGCGAAGAACTTACAGTGTCGCATCAACCATAGAATTTGGGTGATGAGTGCAATTTAAAACAAATCTGCTGCTGAATATCTGTAACTTAAATTCATCGTGGGTTGACGACGAAGGTGCGGTTTTTTTTTGGTCTATCGGTGATTTCAAACGACCGTGTTGATTGGCACACAAGGTAGAAACTAATGCAGGATTTGGTATTAATTAGCCCCTTAAATGCTCCGAATCTAATCGTATCTAGCGCTAAAATGTCCCATTGTGTCTCTTTCTCAGTGGGTGGATCAGGGATCAGGGATGTGCTATGAACGTTTTCATTGATGTCCCTCACCAAATCTCTGACACTAATAAATCTCATCCCACAATGTTGTCGTGGAAAATATGACTCAAAGGTGTGACTAGGACTTAGGGGAACAAAGGCAGTGACTTAGGGAAAAACTAGAATGTACGGTTCTCCAATGTGGCACAGACACGTGGCATTGAAGATAGGAGGCCTAATCTCTATGTAATAATCGGAGTGAGGGATTTATTTAAGCTATTCATTTTAAAACATACCTTAGCTTGCCGATGCCGAAAAATATTTGGGATCAGTGATTGACGATACCTATCACATGTTTTTTCTATGGATTAGCTTCCACAAAAGTCTTGAGGTCGAAAGGCATCGGGGATCGATGATCGAGAAAAAAATTTAGCGTGATCAAAATGTTCATTGTGATCCTTTTAGGTTTTCCTCGATTCCGATAGGTGCATCGAGTATCAGCTATCAACGATATCCTTTCTTCCTTGATTAGAACTATTCCCCTCATCTTTTAATGATGCTGAAGAGGAATTGACTATCAAAAATATCCCTTTGTAAGACATTGGCGCAAACAAAGCTTAATTTTTTATTGATGTCGATGAAGAGCAGCGCTCGGTGAATGGGGCTTCCTGAGTGGCTCTTTTATTTCTTTGAATTCCTTCCGATGCCGAATCTGAGTGTGTCGGGTGAATTGTTTTGGATTTTGATTCTTTATTCACGCGTTAAGTCTTTTTAAAGACATGGGTTTTCATAAGTCCAATAGATCTGAAAAGATAACGAGAGTCAAGATAATAAGCAAAAGGAAAAACATTTTTTAAAAATAAAGTCGAATCAGACAGTGCAAAGATCAAGTGGTACCCAAAAAGAAAAAAATCGACATAGGATTTTTAGGGTGTGTTGAGTGCTCAACAATGTGCATCAACACACCCCATGAAAACAGGTCGCCATCAAGGACCTACTCCACCACCCTCAACTGACCACTAGTGATCTGCTGAGTACCCAAGGATCCGTAGATCCTCACCAYCATGGTAGTGATGCACTCGGTCAAAAATTCATCGATGGCCTCAATATGGACAACCAAAATCGACATAGGGTTCGACCATGTACAGTGTAAAGCCACCATGGTCTCCACTTGATCCTCCCCTAGAATATGGGGATCAACGTCTAAGGCCATCCCACAGAATGCGAGTCCCATAAAAAAATAAACATCCTCTGTCGTAGAGAACGTAAGTTGCTCCTCCCTCAACACGAAGCACTATAAATCAGTGCTCCACATCCTAATCTAAAACTGGAGCAGGTACTCCTTCATTTGTATCAGGGGGCAGTTGAAAAACTTGAGTAACCCGTAGGCTTCCAAGTGTCTACGTACCCTCGGTTGCACCCTCGTAGCCTCTCGCAACTAGTGCTAGTCCCGCTCTCGCCAATGGACCGACATCATTCTCTATGCTCTGCTAATCACCTGCATCCACCCAGAAACATATGATCAGCCATATCATCCATAAAAAAAATCATAAAATATCTAAAAAAAACACCCCCGAGTCTGCACGCAGTGCACAACTTTTTCCCAACTAGTTGCGCATAAATGCATGATTGTTCTTGCCACAACTATGCATTATTGAACAACTGTCATGCTCACAACCACACATGGGTGCACATGTGTCAGTCGTTCAAGCGTGCATTCCATGTGCGCCTGTCTGTCCTACCCACGCGCCCACATGCGCGGTTGTTTCAAGAACAACCAAACATTATGCAAACGTTTTTTCACCACAATCGTGCACTGCTCAGTGCGTGATTGTGAAGAAAAAACCCACACATAATGTGTGGGAAACTGTGTTTCACCCACACACACGTGCGCATGTATTGTCCANTGTTTCAAGAACAACCAAACATTATGCAAACGTTTTTTCACCACAATCGTGCACTGCTCAGTGCGTGATTGTGAAGAAAAAACCCACACATAATGTGTGGGAAACTGTGTTTCACCCACACACACGTGCGCATGTATTGTCCAGTTTATTGTGCATTTATGGGAACCTACCCTTAAAAATCCCCATACGACCCTATGTACAACCTCTACCTACAATCTATCAAATTCACAATATGCAGGATGATAGGATCACTAACCTTTCTCTTCCCGCTCCTGGATCAATAGCCTCACACTCCCGTAATCTCCAAATCTCCTCACAACTCTATCGTCAGCTCAATAATAGTGACAGGTGCAAATGAGGTGGCATTGTGGGCCCACCATCTATATATAGCCCCTTTTGCCCAACTTCCCCACTTTGTTACAGGAGCCCAAAGCCTTCGTTTTTTGATCTTTTCTCAACCATGAGATCCTGATCTAGCCATCTACACATTCACATTCCCCGGGTTATCATTTGCACTTTTCCTCGGAGGAGCATTTTTGTCACACCACGTTCAGGTACGCATGCTCACTTTTAGTTTTATCAAATAGATGTTATATGTTCTTTATCATCAAATATTGTTCATGTCGGGTATTTGGTTTTCATCTATGTAGGTTCTTGTTCAACAAGATGACAACCCCTTCAGGTCTATGTATGACATTGGAATGTAGTTACACCTTCTGTTACTAATTGAATATCCCAATCACACCCTATGAAATTTACCTTTAGGGTCCCTACATTCATCTCTGCAATATTTTTACCTCTACCATATTTTGGTACTGTCATCCGATAACACTCTACCCCACATGATTTGTCCCATTCATATTTCCCCTTGGCAACTTGACACTCATGCTGATTTCTCTCCCCTAGGTTTGGGAGTCCTGATAATATTTTTCATTTCCGAGAATGAACCCCATACTTCTTCTCATCATATTTATAGCCTTCCCAATGGACTCCCAGGTCATATCATCTTGGTTCTATTGATTGCATTTGTTGGACACACCTACCACNGGGGGGGGGGGGGTGAATGAGTGTGGGGATCTTTTTCCCAAAACTTCACACAAAAAATCCTTAGTTAAGATTCAACATTTTCTCATTACTCATTGCTTTCATTTATAATCAGTTAGATGTGAATACATATTAGCAACACATATCAACAAAATATCATCAAAAAATCATCTCCACAAGGAACACAAAAAACATAAGATGTATGTACAATTTTTCTTTTTATTATGGACTTCAATCCGGGGGTTTGTCAACAACAACAGAATAGAGTACAACTCTACAAGAGAAACAACTCTATATGCAAGAGTCATATTACATTCTCAGCACCAACTGATATGAGGCAAAAATCCTCAACAGATATCAATCTGTCAACATAAACAAGTGCATCAACCATGCACCAACCTGTGCCAAACAACCTGTAATCAACCTGTACCATAAACAAGTGCATCCAACAATGTACCAAGTATATACCAATCATGTGTCAAATACTCATAAACAACAACTCATCAATATGTACCAAAATCATCAACTATACACCTCATGTATTTTCCAACTCATCAACTGCTTGTCTCAACCATGACTAGTTTTGGATTAGTCAACAACCCCAACTTGAAATAATCATAACTTTGTACCTGTAATGAATAAATATCTGAAACTGATACACAATGTTCTTCAATGTTTTTTATGCAATTCCTCTAGGTGAAACTACTTGGAACCTCTCAGAAAAGGTGTTATAGCAAAAATGGCATACCTTGCTGAATTCTGGCTTATTCTAGAGAGAGACCTTGTAGAGTGTGGCCCGCACAAAATATTCATTTAATTGATCTAAAACTGTTAAAACACATACTATAGCCTGTACCCTAACCAAAAAATTTGGTCTCACTGAATTTGGATCTGTTATGAAGAAGTTATGACGTTTTTACCCGAAACACTTGTTTTTGACTAGTTTAAGGACTAGCCACAAACCTTATTTTCGATGGAGTGTAACTCCCAAAATACAACGAACCACAAGATGAATTTTTTACCATAGATAGTTGGGTATGTTTCCTCAATGGAATATAAATTTCACATTCTGAATCATTATATAAAAAACGTTATAGCGAAAATGGTGAGATGACCTGTAAATAACATACCTTAGAAAGCACCATCAAAAGAATTTATCTTTCCTTGCATTTCAGCCTTCTTTTATTCACCTTTCCTCAGAATTTCGGCTTATATATCCTTGGTTACCTCAAAGACATATATATATTCAATATGCTCAAGTGTTATTAAAATGAGAGAGCCTTGCCTCTTATTTATACTCTCCAAGTAGCTTCCTTAAAAACATCTTCTAGGTCACTTGGCCCCACTTTCCTTATTTTAGGGTTAACCCACTTCTAA
>SNQJ01S0010019.1:0-10581 GCA_010110895.2 Picea sitchensis | reverse complement strand
TCATTATTGTCTTATCATGATTGATAAGGTGCACAAATGGATGAACTCCAAAGTGGTCCCCTTATGGTGAAAGCCCTCACGGGAAGATGCTTTGCGGATTGAGTTATCCTAGAAGAATGGTTGGAGGACCCATGATATCATTATTTTCTTATCATGATTGATAAGGTGCACAAATGGATGAACTCCAAAGTGGTCCCCTTATGGTGAAAACCCTCATGGGAAGAGGCTTTGCGGATTGAGTTATCCTAGAAGAATGGTTGGAGGACCCATGCTTGTATGTGGAATAATGAGATGAAGATCCAGGAAATTGTTGGTGAAACTATCCTAGATTTATAGTGCTTGCCATGCCATTTTCGGTGGTATGTAGAACGTCACATAACTCCTCATGGTTAGAGAGTTATGGCCATGAGAAGTTGGAGACCCCAAGTTTGGGTAATGGACCCAAGTTTGTTTGATGGGTAACGGTATGAGTTATGATATATTTTCAGACAATACTATTCTATACCAATGAAACCACATCGATCCTCCTCATCATGTATCAATGACAACTCATTGATCCATCTTCATCATATCAATGAAAACTCATTGATCCATCTTCATCTATGCATTCTCATCAAGGAAAACACATATTATATTACATCAATCATCAATCAATCAATCCTTTGAGATCAATCAATCACTTGACATCAATCAATCAAACCATTGGCATCAATGACAACATGATCCAACAACATCTCTGCAGTTTCATTAGCCATCCATCTCATCCACCATCATTTTTCCCATCTGCAGATTGTCCTCCATCCACTTATCTAATACAAAAACCCACCCATAGGCCCCCCACCCTCCACCAGTTCTCTTTCACAAACTTGTGCCCTAAATAGGCTAAGCCATATTTCACTGGGGAACCCATTACTGTATTTGTCTAATCAACCCTACTTATTCTTTATTTCTTTGGTAATTGTATAAAGTCTTTGTTTCCAGTATATACATAGCTTTTTAGTCATCATCCTCGATGACCTTCTTTTACCTGGAAAAGAAACCCATGTCTCCCTTGGTTGGGGAATCCACCCTTTTTTCATATCGACATCGTTAACAAACCTCGATTATCCCAAATCCATGTACCCACGATCTTTGATTTTTTCCACTTTGTTAGCCTCCAACACAGTTTAACCCCATATCTAGTTGTCCCCCTGACTTTAGATCCAGTTTTATAGTTTCTTCCAATCATCCCTCAACACCCCAACCAAGGGAAGTCTCGAGTCCCACAACATCTTGACTTCGTTCATGTTACTCGTTAGTACCTAATATCATCTATTACTCAGTGGATTTCAAGAAGAGCTTATCTTCTTGACGTCGCCTCTCCCTTGATGTCAACATCAACATAGTTTCCATAAGGGCAACAATATCTTGACTCTCATTACCTTTTCAATGAGGAGTCTTAGACGACATAGAGAGAATCATCATTTATTTATGATTTCATTGACCCCCATAACATTCTAATTTGAAAAACTCTCATGTTAAGGTGGGTCTTACTATGTGACCATTGCAGTTGTTTCATACCAGTCGAATACCTCTAAAGTTGATATGCCATCAATGCCTATGAGTCATCAACAATTCTTACAGTCGTCCATTACTCACTTCAGAGCCAGTTCACTAGTTAGAACCATCATATTCCATTATCAACCACCCTTGAGGGTGCTGAAACTATCTACATCATCATACATCTTCAATTATAGTCCCACTTTTTGGTTTCATGACACGAGCATGGGGCATGCCCACCTCGTTTGTATACAAATTTTATTTTTTCTCCTAGAGAAAGTTTTGGTTCCTACATTTTTCCCTCTCCCTCTGATGGATCACTCTTGCAGTTCCTGTCTTCACTCTTCCTTACAATGGCACTCTCACCAAAAGAAACATTGATGTATTTCGGCTATATGTATGCTCCTAACCTCACACATTAGGGGGCACCTGTTATCACTGAAAAATTGTCTGCAACATTGCACACAATGGTTGAAGAAAGAAATCAATGCCAACAACAATTAGTCCACCTACAACACCAAAATCCATCAAAAAGGAAAAAAAACTATATACTGGGTTCAAAAATCAAAGTGCGCAAATTCACCAAAGGGAGCGCACGCATAGTGCATAGAATGCGTAGGTTAACACAACCTTCAACAAGCACTATGCGTAAGATGCACGACTTTATACGAGAAAAGTCACACACTCCTCATGAACGACACATTTATGAATCTTGTCGTCATCTCAACCACTTCTAGTCCAATCCCCAACACGATTTGACACTCAGATCTGAGAGAAATCTATCTTGGAGGCTAGTCAAGGTCTAGGAAGTGCCCTAAAATGCCCCTTGTTCACACTATGAACCAATTATATATTTCCATGAATGAACACTATAAATATGTGCCATGGTTGTGCTAGAAAAATAAGAACTTAAGGTATTGTTATGCTGCAAGAATTCTTCTTTGATAATCCTCTTTTCTCTTTGAATCATTCAATCACTATAGCAAGGTCCATTCAACTCACCTCTTGAGAGGATTGACATTGTATTTCTTCACCATTGTCATTTTCCATTGTATGAAGAGAAGATCTCTCTATTAGGGAACTCAAGAGCCCTTCCAAGGAGGAAGAGGGGATTCATAAGACCTTGCCTTTCTCTACTGTGTTTATCCTATCAATATATATTTGATCCATTTGTAGCTTTATATTGGTCAGTTTTTGCTTTTCATGGTTCTAGTTCTTGCAATCTTCTCTAACACTTATTTCTTAGTTGTTTTTAGTTTTATTTCCTTGTTTCATGTGTATTTGGTTATCTAATCAACTCACAAACCTCTGTCTTGTTTAGATGAATTAACTAAGCATGCAAGTGTTTTGTTTTTGCTCACCCATGTGACAAAACCAACACAACATAATCCATAATTTTAACATACTAACCAATATTGGCCAATGGGAGGTTGCCACGTGGTGACCTCTCATTGACTGACCTTGCCACTTTTCATCATAGGAGTGGTCCACTTATGCACCACTTGTCAACCTGTAATGTGTCCACCTGGAGGTACAATATGCCCAATCAACTACCAATAATCATGTGGCATGTGTCACACTTGCAGTGGTGACACATGTCACCTCTTTTGGCCCATGTACTTTGACCTTTGACCTAGTTTGACTATAACTTTCACTGCTCATAGATTTTACATACAAACTCCATTTGACTTGTTGTTTGCACCATTGGAAATATGACAACGATTTCTACGCATAGATATCATTTTTCGTATGATTTGAGACAGTCTAATTTTGAGCATTTAGGGATCCCTTGGGACCTCTATGAGTGTTCCAAATTCTCCTTGACCTATGTGAGCGTTCATTAGATCCTCCTGAATCACACTTTACCACTCAATATATTTTGGACCTCTAAAAGTATATACTTTCAACAACTTAGTGATAATAATTCACTCTTCCATCTTGCCGACTCTTTTGGAATTTAGTCTTCATCTTGGGTCTTCAATCTTAGGTACTAGATTAGTGTACTTATATATGCTTTTGGAACATGTCTTTGAATTTAGACACTAACACTGTCGCTAATAGCTCTGGTTCTGACTCATAGATTTCTTGACAACAAAAGTCTTGTTCACTGAATCTCTGCAATACTTGTATCCTGTTTTCAACATCCACTTCCATCTGCTATTGCTGAATATAGTCCATATTGACCAATATGAAACCAAGTCGAATGATGATCTATGCCTTTCCCATTTGGACTCCATGTTATTTTACTACTGATGTATCTGTAGGATTCCCTGAATGAATACTTTGTCCATTGTCTCTCCTTCCTTGAAGAACAATTCTTATTTTACTGTACTCATCTGTACTTGATTTATTCCATTCAAGGTATACATACATATGAACATGACATATATTTTAAACATATGCTTATAACATGCACCTTTATGCTTCTTATTTCCGAAGAGGATTACTTCTCCTTTACTAGATCTAGAAATTTTTACATTACTTTGATGCTCTTTTCGCTTCTGATCTACATTCTCCAACTACCTGCATCCTTCTATTCCTTCACTCTCAATTATTTAGAATCAATAACGTTGTCTTAGAAAATTCAACCCACATGTATCCCTTTAGTTGATTACAAGACAATATGATCGTCCACACTATTGTCTAAATTCTTTAGAAATATTTACAACGAGATTCCTCTCACTGTAAAACAATATGCATAGATGGCTATTTAGAAATCTCTATAACGAGATTCCTCTCACTCTCTAACATTATGTAAAGGTGGCTATCTAGAAATATATCTAACAAGATTCCTCTCACTCTCAACATCGTACAAGGTGGCAATATTGAAACTCTCTTACAAAATTCCTCTTACTCATACAAGGTGGCGATATAGAAATTTACAAAGTCCCTCTCACTCTTATAATTTACAATGAGTGGCTTACAAGCCTTCTAATAGACTTTAGGATATTTACACATATGCATATTATATTTACAAATATATATTTTTACAATGAAATTTTTAAATATGGCTTACTTATGGACTCATTCTTCCCATTGCACTGGGAGGATTCTCGCAACTTCCAACCTCTGACAATGCCCCTGACGTTGATGCTAAATATGACATTGAATATGATGTAGAACCTGATGTTGAATCTGTTATATCCCTAAAATTACCTACCTATGCATACATGGCATTGGCCTTTCTATTTACACAATACCTCAACTTCAGATATTACAGGGGAAAGTGGATTTTCTTCGGTGTTTTGTCATTTATTATGTCGAGATCACTAAAGGGTTCATGCATCCTTTGAAAAAAGGGGTTCCATTCTGTTGGGATGAGGAAACTCAATGCTCCTTTGAAGCATTGAAACGTGTTCTGATGTCTGCCCCTCTTCTCAGGCCTCCTAATTATAACAAAGATTTCTTGTTTTATTTGGCTATTGCAGAGTCAACCATCAGCATGGTCTTGGTCTATGAGGATGACATGCTTGAAGAACGCATTATCTATTATCTTAGCCAAGGCCTAGTTGTACCGAAAATCAACTAATTTCATGTTGAGAAACTTGTTTTGGCGGCTGTACACACTGTCCAACAGTTCCATCACTATATATTACTTTGCAAGACCACCATCATTGTTGTCGTCAACCCTTTCCAATATGTGTTAACATGATGGGTCATTTTCGGAAATATCATTAGATGGATAGTTATCCTACAGGAGTTTGAATTGGATTTTGTCTCTGCGAAATCTAAAAAGTCATTGGTCTTTGCCGAACTAATTTCAGAACTACTGGTCGAGTCTGGTGATATTGTACCTAAAGAGTCACCTATCAATGAAGATTTTTTTCTGATTGCATCTTCGGACCCCTGGTATGGAGATATACTTGTGTATATTCATACTTTAAAGTTCCTCGCTTCTGCTTCTCGCGATGAGCGTCGACGAATATGACACCAAGCGCAAAACTATCTCATTCTCGATGACACTTTGTATCGTTTAGGTGTAGATTGCATTCTTCGACGATGTCTTAGCCATGAATAAGCTGAGATCATTTTGAATGACTGTTACACTAGAGCATGTGGTGGTCATCTGTTTGGGTTGGAAACAACCCAAAATATTCTTCACGTAGGATACTTCTAGCCATCATTAATAAAATATTGTGTTGAGGCGGTCAAGAAGTGTCACCCGTGCCAGATCTTCTATCAGAAGATGTGGTCACATCCTGATCCTATGTTTCCGGTCATTATTGTCGGTCCCTTCACCAAGTGGAGGATTGATTTCACTACATGTCACCCGCCTTCTATCAGGGGGCATCACTACATCATTGTAGCATTAGAATACTTCACCAAGTGGGTGGAAGATATTCCGACATTTAACAATTATGGATAAATTGCTTCGCTTTTCATTTTCAATCAGATCATAGCTAGATTCAGTATCCTGAAGGAGATTGTCACTGACCATGGAAGTCACTTCCAGAATAAAATGATGACTGAATTAACATCAAATCTTGGGTTTAAACAGGAACATTTGTCACCATATTTCCCACAAGCGAATGGTCAGGTAGAAGCTATGAATAAGTCTCTCAAGACTATTCTTCAGCGGCCAATCAATTCAGCCAAGTCAAATTGGAATTTGATGTTATATTCGGCATTGTGGGCCTATCAAACTTCTGTAAAGATTGCCTCCAGTTTTTCACCTTTTCAAATCATCTACGTGCTAGAAGAAGTCTTACCCATTGAGTGTTATATCCCTTCTTTAAAGTTGGAAGTGGAACTATTTCCCGACACTACACCACTTGAGGAATGCCTTCTATATCTCAAGCAACTTGATGAGCTACGTCAGGATGCAACTTTTGTTAACGAGGCTCATAAGAAATGAGTCAAGTGTCAATATGATCGATTCCATTTTCCCTCATAGTTTCTCTGAAGGCAATATTGTCCTGGTTTATGGCCAAGACAAAGATCCCCTGGGGGAAGGCAAGTTCGAACCCATGTGGTTCAGACCTTTCATTGTGAAAGAGGTCTTAGATAAAGCTGCTTACCATCTGGTTGATTTCTAGGGAAACGCCTTAGCGGAGCCTAGAAATGGGATCTACCTTAAGAAGTGCTACTCTTAGGTCAGTCACTTGGGTGGCTTCTTGTATATATGTATAGTATTTTATACATTTTTTGTATTTTTCATTTTATGGATGTGTAGTTATTTATGTCTTCTTTTTCATTGTGGCAGATGTCAAGTGAATCAGAGGTGTACTTTGGGTTTGTGGACGATGCTATCCGACACACTCGGAGGCTTGCTTCCGTAGCTTAGGTGATTTTCACACCCATAGGCCATTTTCTATCTTTCAGAGGTATTTGTCTAGGCGACACAACGAATAATGTTGCCAACTACAATGCAGTGATAGAATTGCTACGTGATGCTTTGTCACATGACATTTCTCGCCTCTGGGTTTACTTAGATGCTCAACTGGTTGTGTCCCAATTAAATGGGATTTTGCGTGTTTATGATCCCACTCTTCACCGACGATTTCTTAGGGTACGTCTCTTAGAACGATCTTTTGATTATATTACTTATATTTATGTTCCTAGGAGATTTAATCATTTAACTTTTATATTGAAATGTTTCTCACATGTAAACGTAAAACACACACATACACATGTAAATACATTTGTAAAAAATGTCATCCATAAAACAAGAAATATATATATATATATATATATATATATATAAGTCCAAAAAGGGTATCATGAGTACAAAAGTGGGATTGAAAGCCTCAAAATTAATTGGCATACATCGTTGGGCTTAATCCCTCAAAATACATAGTACGGAAAGTTCCCTCGGCATGTAAGTAGTTTGACGCTATCTAAGGTCCAGGCCTATTGAAACTGATATAGTGGACAACGACATTCAAAAGACGCCGGAATAACTGGGCCCAGGTTCAAGGCACCCCTGCTACAAGTGGTTGCATCGATGGGGGGATATCCTCGACCTCATCCATAGGAACTGTGCAAGTTAGAGCAATGAGGTTCCTCTCCACTCATCGTAGGACTCTATTAGCCTCTCCTACTGGGTGTCCTCCCGTAGCTACCGATCCTCCTCCTACTGTTGGTCCTACCTCTAGTCAAGGATGACACCTGGTCCCAACAAAGTGTATCGGTCGAACATGTCCCACATCTATACATGACATATTTGTAAGTTAGTACTCTGACACATACATAAAAAGGATATAGATGAAAATTGATTTTTTTTTTTTATAACTTTAAAAAATACATGTTACCTATCTCACTGTGTGCCTCCTAACCTAAAAATTAAATGAAAATAATGGAATTAAAAAGTAGGAGGATTTATACTTCCTTGGTCCAAGTAGGAGGGTTTTCCGTCCACCGTAGCTCCCAGAATTCATGTTTTTGATAAAGGAGTTTTTTTACTTTTTGTTAATTTCCAAATTGCATTGGTAAAAATGAGTTGTTCACTTCTATTTATATACTTTTTTGGCCCTTTTTTCCCGAATTTGGTCCCCTTTTTCACTTTTCCTGGCTTGGTGGCTACTTGATTTCTCTTTTGATTTATCTTTCGGTCATCTTGATGGACTCGTCCTTATAGTTTGGCGATTTTTTTAGATGGGTTACATTTACGTTGTCCCATGGTAAAAGTTATTTTTTCCAACTTTGGCATATAAGTTAGGTTTTTCACTCCCAACTTTCTGCATTATTGTCTTTTTTTCTTTGCCATAAGATAGATCCCACCGAAATGTGACACAGAGCCTTCTCTACTTCTTTAGAAGTGTCGTAATTAGGTGGTAGAGCCTACCTCTACATGGATGCCCTAGATAGATCCTTTGCTGCATTTTGATGTCCATGCTGTGAGTTTTGACTATAGGCTTGGGAGTCCTTGTTAGTATCACCATGATTACATATTGAAGCCACATTCCTTTTGCTAATCATCGTTCTTTGACTTACCCACGAGACTCCCTAATGAGCACGCTTTGTTGTCTTTCAATATTTCTTTAAATTTTGAAAGCAACATCCAACGAGATTGCATTTATTCTTTTCGATCTCGTATGAATTACTTGAGAAAAGTAGCCCCCCCTGGATCTTCTTTAAGCCCTTTTCAGACTCTCTAAAATTGAAAATATTGTCAAGTGATCTTGTTTTCCTTCACGCTCGCCAAACTCAAATTTGAAGGCACATCTGTCTGGCAGTAGTTTACCCCTTTTCGGTCTGGATGACTAATTTTATGACTAAAGGTATACTCTAGGAACTTTGGTTTACTATAAGAGTATTCTCAGGCATAAGTTTAACCCTTTTTGTTGGTTGTGGAGCTTGATTATCTTCCTGATTCAGAGGTCTTTTACTTTCAGCCGTGTTTATACCCCATGAAGTATTTACACCACATAAGTATGTACACTCTTCCACGTGGAGGAGTGCAGAGGGGGGGTACCCCCTTTGCAGGGTCCAGGGGGGCTATCCCCCCGGAATGGGGGGTCTGGGGCGAAGCCCCCGAAGGAAAAATTTCCTTGTAAAAGTATATTGTAATTTCATTGTAAAACTGGACCGTTCATTATAAGGTCACAGATCTAACAGTAGAAATTATGTTAGGGTTTTTTTTCCCTAGAAGGCAACCATGTTTTATGAGGGAAATGTATTGCGGCTATGTATGATGGAGAATATTGTATTCTGAGATAGGAGACTGTGAGAGAAAGAAGATGAAGTTATAGCGGGTTTTGTTGTAGGTTGTATCCCTTCATATGATGGATAATAATAAAGGAAGGACCTGGAAATTTCTCTGGTGGACGTAGTCCACACTGGGTGAACCACGTAAATCTGTGTCTCTATTGTATTGTGTATCTTCTGTGTTTTATTTCCGCATTTGTTTTATTTTATTGCTCCATGGTCCCATTTTTCTAACAACTGGTATTAGAGTGAAAGGTAACTCACAGGAAAAGAGGGTTCTTGGTTTGAGTGGGAGCAATGTCGAAAGATGGAAAGTTTAGGGTCAAGAAATTTAATGGCCAAAACTACCAGTTATGGAAGATGCAGATGGAAGACTATTTATATCAGAAGGATCTATTCCTACCATTGGGTGGAATAGCAAAGAAGTCGGTGGCTATGAAGGATGAAGAATGGGAGATTCTTGACAGAAAGGCTCTAGGAACAATATGACTGAGCCTAGTAGCGTCAGTGGATTTCAATATTTCCAAAGAAAGGACAACGAAGGGTTTGATGGAGGCATTGGCCAAATTGTATGAAAAACCCTCAACGTCCAATAAGGTATTTCTAATGAAGATATTATTTAATATGAAGATGTCGGAAGGTGGGTTTGTTGCAGATCATTTAAATGATTTTAATATGGTTACTAATCAACTAATTTTTGTAAAAGTGGACTTTGATGATGAGGTCAGGTCTCTTCTAATCTTGTGCTTATTGCCAGAAAGATGGAATAGCTTGGTCATGGCTGTAAGTAACTCTATCTTTGGTTCAAATACTTTAAAATTTGATGATGTTGTTGGTGTTATCCTTAGTGAGGAAATGCGACGGAAAAGCATAGGTGAGACATCAGGAAATGCGTTGAACATGGAGAACAGGGGAAGACAAAATGATAGAGGAAAGGGTTTCGGGAACTGTGGGAATTCTAGGAAGGGTAGATCCAAATCTAGACTTGGAAATATAGAGTGTTGGAATTGTGGGAATAAAGGACATCTGAAGAAAGATTGCAGAGCTCCAAAGAAACAAAGAGATGGACAACAGGAGAGAAATTAGGAATAAAATGTGACAAGTGATGTGTTACAATATGCTTTGATTATTTCTGTAGATAATATTTCTGAGTCTTGGGTAGTAGATTCAGGGGCTTCATTTCATGCCACACCCCATAGGAAAATTTTTGTAGATTATGTTCAAGGTGATTTTGGACAGGTTCATTTGGGTGATGATGCACCATGCAAAATTGTTGGAATGGGAAAGGTAAAAATAAAGCAACGCAATGGAAACCAATGGTTGTTGAAAGAGGTAAGACATTTTCTAGATTTAAGGAAAAATCTAATTCCAACAGGGCAGTTGGCAAGTGAAGGT
>SNQJ01S0010018.1:98614-117183 GCA_010110895.2 Picea sitchensis | reverse complement strand
GGGAGTGTGCCTCTTGGTAATGCAGGAGCATCGCAAGCATCGCCAACAGCAAGCAAGCACGGAGGCGAAAAACAGCTGGGACAAGCGCTAACACATTATGCACATGTTGAAAGTGCTTTTAAAAGTTTAAATGCACAGATATTAATTGTGGTAGTTAAGAGGAAGCGCACTTGTAGATTGTAAACAGATCATGAGCGGTTCACTCTCATCTGTAGTTGGTAGAGGCATTTAAGTCTATTTATGAAAGTAGGTAGCTTTGAATTGTAGATTAGACAGTTTTAGGAGTGGAGGGAAAGCCGACTATAGACACCCTCATCTTGTATCATTTGTATTATTATCAATTGTAAGAGCATAGAGAAGAAGCAGAGAGCTGTGTAGAAGAACCCATGTACCGAAGTTCTGAAACTAATACATATGAAGCTTTGATTCAGACTCATGGTGTTCAAATACCTTCTGTGTATACATGATGAATGTTATGCTCATGGCTGTTTTACTCTTTTTGTTGTACATTTGATTTTATGCTATGTATGTATTATTTCATGTTAAGTATTTGAAGTCTGAGAGAGTAAGGGAATGAGTTTCAATTGTTTCTCTTCTTGAGTAAAAGTTCCTGCAAGGAGTGGAGTGAAGCGTCCGCAAGGAGTGCATTGACGGGTTCATAGTTTTATCTCTGAAAGCTCAGGAAGGATAACGTTGTTTTCAATCCCATAGAAGAGTAGGTGAAACATCGAAGCCATGCAATGTGTGTGCAGGCTGGTTGAAAGTTCAGAACTTATCGACCAAGGGAATACTTGAAGGACTACTATCGCAAGGGGAGTGCACAGGGTCGAAGAAATCAAATACTTAGAAGTATTAGAAGGGTTGCCGCAAGGAGTGCGTACAAAAGTCTTTTTTTTTGAAGACTCGAAATTGTGAAAGAAGCTCAGGAGAGTTAGTGCTTGTCAACCGTTCAAAGGAAGGTAGGAATCAAACCTGTTTGAAGGGAGATGAAGCGAATTTGTTTCACAGAGGTGAATTTCTGGTGAAAGAACATTTGTTCATTTCGTAGAAATTCTCGAGAGAAGAATCGAGTGGATAGAATTTCCCATGGAGAATTCGCGAAGTCTCGAGAGCCGTTAAATTTTGTAGAGGAGCAAGGGGAGTCGCGGTGATTGTTTTTCAAAGTATAATCCCAAGAAGAATAGGGTTGTTAGGTCCAAGACAACGAGGTCCGTTGGGATCACTCGTAAACTCTCATTTCAGAATTTGAAGATTTGAAGGGATAGAAGAATTCGTGTCCAAGGTAAGGGACAATAGAGTGGACAGGTAGTATACTTGTCGACAAGCGAAGTCAAACCCGTTGACCATTTCGGGGATTCGCGGTTTGGATACCCGAGAGCTTTGCATCTGGATTTGAAAAATCGCGATGTCCGAAGTCCCGAAAAGGCAGAAAGTCTTGTTGTGGGGCCAGCATTGGGAACGTGTCGAAATTCGGTATTTCGACATTTCGGAGGATAGGAGGTCGGGATATTTGCTCCGGGATTCCCAAAATCGTGAAATGTGATATAAGTGTGGAGGATAATGAGGACTACATTTCGGCAAATCGACAATTCAGGTTTTGGGAGTTGAAGAGTCGAGACACTCGGTAAAAAGAGTCACAAGTCACGATATTTGAAGTTCCAAAATAGTGAAGGATGTGATCGCATAGTGGATCGGAGAATTTGAATTGGTGCTTAGCGTTTGTTCACACGGGCTCAATTCATAAGGACCTGTGGTGAAACCATTGTAGGTGTGTTTGATTTCCCGAAAAGGAATCAAAGAGTTAGTTAGACTGAAAGGGCAGAAAAATAGCGATCCTGGACCTTAACCCAAGGGTTGGGGGTTTGCACCATCTGGTATCAGAGCCTGACTCTGTTTGTATATTTCAGGCAGAGAAGGCGAGAAGAAAGGGAGAGGAATTCTCAGCCATGCCACCAAGAAGAAACAGGCCTATGGCAATGCTTGATCCAGCGGTGGAGAGAGAAATGCACGAACTATGTGCTAGGCTTGACGCCATGGAGACTGCACAGAGGCGCACAGTCGACGATGGAGATATCAGTGAGGCTAAAAGTGAAAATGAAGCTGGACATGAAGAAACTGTTGCAGCCGAAGATGCAGCAGAAGAACACCTATTCAGGGCCGTTGCGATAATAGGTTCTAGAGAAAAAATGGACATTCTAGTATATGAAGGAAACCTGGATGTTGAAGAGCTTCTAGAATGGATTAGAGCTCTCGATAAATATTTTGACTATGAGGATGTTGAGGAAGATAAGAAGGTTAAACATGTTGTCACAAGACTTAAGGGACATGCAACATTATGGTGGGATGAACTACAAGCTGACAGACGCTACAAAGGCAAACAAAAAATCAAGAGCTGGGATAGAATGATTGCAAAGATGAAGGAAAAATTCATACCCAAGGATTATCAAATCACTCTATTTCGGAGGATGCAGAACTTGAGATAGAAGATGATGTCAGTGAAAGAATACATTGAAGAGTTCTAAAAACTAAACATCAGAGCAGGTCATCGAGAGAGAGATGATGGAAAGGTCGCTAGATACATGAATGGTCTGCGATATGACATCCAAGATGAGATGAGCATGATGATCATTCGAAATGTAGAAGATTCTTATCAGATGGCTCTGAAGGCTAAAGAGAAGCTAAGCCGAAAGAAAGGTTAGAGAGGCCGAGGTGGAAGCCGAGACGGAGGCAAGGCAGTTGTCCAAGATAGGACTCAGAAACCTAAAGAAGAGGGAAAGAAACCTCAACCTCAAATTGAGAGAGGAGGAAGCTCACAGGGAAGGAAATAGGCTGATGGAAACACTTTTCCCCGTACCAGAGGAAGAGGAAGAGGTCGTGGAGGAGAGATAAAATGTTTTACCTATGGAAAGAATGGGCATAAGTCTTATGAATGTCCAGATAAGAAGAAAGAAGAAGGTGAAAATCACATTTCCGAAGCACAGAGATAGAATGTTGAGGCAGAAGATGCTGAAGGTGAAAGATCACTGATGATGCGAAAAGTTCTCTTGAAGCCAGAGAAAGAGATAGAGGAACTAGCCCAAAGGAATAGACTTTTTCGGACTGCTTGCAAGACCAAGGACAGGGTATGCAAAGTCATCATGGATAGTGGTAGCACAGACAATCTCGTTTCTATAGAGATGGTAGAAAAGATGGAGCTGGAGACTATTGAACATCCAAGCCCATACAAAGTTTCGTGGCTACAAAAAGGACATCAGGTAAATGTCACTAAACAATGTTTAGATGAACTTAAAATAGGAGGATATAACGATGAAATATTGTGTGATGTTATTCCCATTGATGTTTGTCATCTATTGTTGGGTAGGCCATGGCAATATGACAGAAATGTGATTCATGATGGGAGAAAGAACACATACACCCTGGAGAAGAATGGGAGAACTCACATGTTGCTTCCGATCAAGGATAAAGAAGTGAAACTAGAGGTAAGCAACATTGTACTTCTCATGAGTGGGAAGGAACTTCTTAAGGAGGTTAAGAAGAAGGAAGATACACAATTCAATGTGGTCAAGAAGCCTAGAATTGTTTTGACCAACACAAGAGTGGATGATTTACCAGAGGAAATCCAGCAGCTACTAAAAGAATTCGTTGACATAGTAGTGGACGAACTACCTCATTCGTTACCACTGATCAAAAGTATAAGTCATCACATTGATCTTATACCTGGAGCTAGTTTACCAAACAAAGCAACGTACAGATTGACGCCACAGGAGAATGAAGAGGTTAAGAGACAAGTCTGGGATTTGATGGACAAAGGATTGGTAAGGGAGAGCTTGAGTCCATGTGTTGTTCCGACAGTGCTCAGTCCAAAGAAAGATGGAGGCTAGAGGATGTGTACAGACTCAAGAGAGATCAATAAGATTACCATCAGATACAGATTTCCATTGCCAGGGATGGTTGATTTGATGGATTGCTTGAGTGGAGCAAGACTCTTTCCAAAGATTGATTTGAAAAGTGGATATCATCAGATCCGAATGAGAGAAGCTGATGAATGGAAGACAACATTAAAGACAAATGAAGGGCTATATGAATTGCTTGTTATGCCATTTGTCTTAAAAAATGCGTCGAGTACTTTCATGAGGCTGATGAATGAAGTCTTGAAGGAGTTTATAGGAAATTTCGCCATTGTATATCTTGACGATATACTAATTTTCAGTAGAACAGAAATAGAACACTTGAAGCATTTGGCTATAGTGATGAAGAGATTACAGCAAGAGAAGTTGTTGATAAACATGAAGAAGTCATCATTCATGAAGACAGAGCTCATTTATTTGGGGTTTGTTATTTCTGCAGATAAGTTGAAAATGGATCCAGATAAAGTGGAGGTGATTAGGAATTAGCCATCACTAAAGAGTATATTTGAAGTTAGAAGCTTTCATGGATTGGCTAGTTTCTACAGGAAGTTTATTAGGAATTTCAGTGGAATTAGCGCACCAATGATGGACACGGTGAAGAAAATACATAAATCTTTTCACTAGACAGAAGAAGCAGAGAAAAGTTTCAACCTGCTAAAGAGAAGGATTACTGAACAACCAATTTTGGTGTTGCTAGATTTTAGCAAGACATTTCAAGTCAAGTGTGATGCAAGTGGATTTGTAATTGGAGCGGTCTTGAGCCAAGATGACAGACCGATTGCATACTTCAGTGAGAAACTGAATGAAGCGAAGGTTAAGTACTCCACATATGACAAGGAATTTTATGCGGTCATACAGGCGCTGAAGAAGTGGAGGCACTACTTGGTTCCTAAGGAGTTTGTTTTGTACATTGATAACCACGCTTTGCAATTCGTGACTCAAAAGGATAAGTTGAACCAAAAGCATGCAAAATGGGTTGAATACATGCTGAATTTCACTTTTGTAACCAAGCATATTTCTGGAACTGCTAACAAAGTTGTTGATGCTTTGAGCAGGAAATGTTTGCTGATGCAGGAATTTAGAGTCAAAACTTTGGGTTTTGATAACCTCAGGGACATGTACAGAGATGATCTAGATTTTAAAGAAGCGTATGAGGCATATGAGAATCCAATTCTCAGGGACAGAAGTCAATGGACTGAATATATGATCCAGGATGGATTATTATTCAGAGGCAATCAACTGTGTATTCCAAAATGCTCCATGAGGGATAATCTGCTGAAAGAAAAACACAGTGGAGGATTGGTCGGACATTCCAGTCATGATAAAACATTCTCGAAATTAAATGGCTCATATTTTTGGCCAGGGATGAGGACAGATGTCAAAAGGTTTATGGACAAATGTAGAATTTGTCAGCACACAAAGGGAAAGAGGTAGAACATAGGGTTGTATAAGCCATTACCCATACCAAAGAGGTCGTGGGATGCAGTGAGCATGGATTTTGTGTTAGGGCTGCCAAGAACGCAAAGAGGGTTTGATTCAATCTTTGTGGTGGTAGACAGACTTTCAAAAATGGCACATTTCATACCATGCCAGAAAACCAGTGACGTAACTCACATTGCGAACCTGTTTTTCAAAGAGGTCGTCAGACTTCATAGCTTACCAAGAAGTATAGTTTCGGATCGAGACACCAAGTTCGTGGGACATTTCTGGAGGACTTTATGGAGGAAGCCGGGGACAAGTTTGTCATTTAGCTCAGCTTATCATCCTCAGACGGATGGTCAAACAGAAGTTGTAAACATGAGCTTGGGATATTTACTCAGGAGCCTAGTGACTAAACACCACAGTCAGTGGGATCACATTTTGTCGCAGGCGGAATTTGCTTATAATGATTCATTCAACAAAAGCACAGGACATAGTCCATTCCAAATTGTGTATGGAATGCATCCAAGAGGAGTTTCTGAGTTGAAAGATTCGAAACGGTTTGAATTCAGAAGTGCGAGTGCAAAGAATTTTGCAGAAGCAATGAAGGAGCTTCATAACCAGGTTAAGGAGCGATTGCAAAATTTGAATCAAGAGTATAAACGCAGAGCAGATAAACACAGGCGAGAACTTCAGTTTGAATTTGGTGATCTGATTCTTGCACACCTGAGAAAGGAAAGGTTCCCAAGGGGAACATATAACAAACTAAATATGAAGAAGATTGGACCATGCAAGATCGTAAGAAAATTTGGGACAAATGCATATGAGATTGAATTACCCGATGGGATCGGAATTTCACCAATATACAATATCTCGGATTTGTACCCTTACAAAGCTGAAGAAGACAGTGGACATACAGAGGTTCAGTGGGCTAAACAAATGCCTGTAGTTGAAAAGCCACAGATGGAAAGTATACTGGACAAGAGAGTCAGCAGAAGGACCAGAAGGAAAGAATACTTTGAATATTTGGTCAAGTGGAAAGGACATCCAGTTGAAGATGCCAGCTGGGAGAATGAAACAGAAATTCAGAAGCATGGACAGACCGTGCAAGAGCTCATGAACAAGAGTTCATGAAAATTTTCAAGCGAGGGAGTATGATGCAGGAGCATTGCAAGCATCGCCAGCAGTAAGCGAGCACGGAGGCGAAAGACAGCTGGGACAAGCGCCAACGCATTATGCACATGTTGAAAGTTCTTTTAAAAGTTTAAATGCACATATGTTAATTGTGGTAGTTAAGAGGAAGCACACTTGTAGATTGTAAACAGATCATGAGCGGTTCACTCTCATCTGTAGTCGGTAGAGGCATTTAAGTCTATTTATGAAAGTAGGTAGCTTTGAATTGTAGATTAGACAGTTTTAGGAGCAGAGGGAAAACCGACTATAGACACCCTCATCTTGTATCATTTGTATTATTATCAATTGTAAGAGCATAGAGAAGAAGCAGAGAGCTGTGTAGAAGAACCCATGTATTGATGTTCTGAAACTAAAACATATGAAGCTTTGATTCAGACTCACGGTGTTCAAATACCTTCTGTGTATACATGTTGAATTTTATGTTCATGCTTGTTTTACTCTTTCTGTTGTACATTTGCTTTTATGCTATGTATGTATGATTTCATGTTAAGTATTTGAAGTCTGAGAGAGTAAGGGAATGATTTTCAATTATTTCTCTACTTGAGTAAAATTTCCTGCAAGGAGTGCAGTGAAGCATCCACAAGGAGTGCGTTAACGGGTTCATAGTTTTATCTCTGAAAGCTCAGGAAGGATAATATTGTTTTCAATCCCGCAGAAGAGCAGGTGAAACACCGAAGCCATGCAAGGTGTGCGCAGGCTGGTTGAAAGTTTAGAACTTATCGACCAAGGGAAGAGTTGAAGGACTACTATCACAAGGGGAGTGCACAGGGTCGAAGAAATCAAATACTTAGAAGTATTAGAAGGGTTGTCGCAAGGAGTGCATGCAGGAGTCTTTTTTTTTGAAGACTCAAAATTGTGAAAGAAGCTCAGGAGAGTTAGTGCTTGTCAATCGTTCAAAGGAAGGTAGGAATCAAACTTGTTTGAAGGGAGACAGAGAGAATTTTTTTCACAGAGGTGAATTTCTGGCGAAAGAGCGTTTGTTCATTTCGTAGAAGTTCTCGAGAGAAGAATCGAGTGGACGAAATTTCCCATGGAGAATTCGCAAAGTCCCGAGAACCGTTAAATCTTGCAGAGGAAGGGGAATCGCGATGAGTGTTTTTCAAAGTATAGTCCTAGGAGGAATAGGGTCGTTAGGTCCAAGACAACAAGGGCCATTGGGATCACTCGTAAACTCTCATTTTGGAATTCGGAGATTTGAAGGGACAAAAGAATTCGTGTCCAAGGTAGGGGACAACAGAGTGGACAGGTAGTATACTTGTCGACAAGTGAAGTAAAACCTGTTGACCATTTCGGGGATTCGGGGTTTGGAGACCCGGGAGCTTTGCATCTGGATTCACGAAATCATGAAGTCCGAAGTCTCGAAAAGGCAGAAAGTCTTGTTGTGGGGCCAACATTGGGAACGTGTTGGAATTCGACATTTCGGCATTTCGGGGGATAGGAGGTCGAGATATTTTCTCCGAGATTCCCGAAATCGTGAAACACGATATAAGTGTGGAGGATAACGAGGCCTACATTTCAGCAAATTGACAATTCGGGTTTCAGAAGTTGAAGAGTCGAGACACTCGGTAACAAGAGTTGCAAGTCGTTATATCTGAAGTTCAGAAATAGTGAAGGACATGATCGCATAGTGGATCGGAGAATTTGAATTGGTGCTTAGAGTTTGCTCATGTGGGCTCAATTCATAAGGACCTCTGGTGACACCATTGTAGGTGTGTTTGATTTCCCGAAAAGGAATCAAAGAGTCAGTTAGACTCAAAGGGAAGAAAAAGAGCAATCCTGTGTGGACCTTAACCCAAGGGTTGGGGGTCTGCACCACTTGGTAAGTGAGATAAGTGAGAATTAGAGAATCATAATTCCAACTTCACAATATTTAGCCTTAAATGTTTGATTTAGCACAACTCCACATTAGTTTGAATGTTAATAATGAAAACAAAAAGACTTTGGAAAACCAAATTAGTTGTTCGTTTCAAAAACTCTGCTTAGTTTGAAAAATATAAGCCATGCATGTTGAGTTGTTACACAAATAATATCATTGGAAAATGATTTCCCAGGATTTAGTAAATAAATCCATGCATACAACCTCAATGAAACTCCTTGTCACCCTCTCTGAACCATATACATGTATTTTCATCCTATGATTTTCATGATTTTTCTCCGAGCACAATTCCTTCACAAGTAAAATCCTTGAGATTACGTTCAAAACATTAATCCAATATCAGACTTGGGCATCAAATTTTTCCAACCACTTTTGTGAACTAAAATGTGTTTGGGCTGTGATCGGTTTGCATGAAACATATATAATGTATAGACATATTTGTGTCCATTTTGTGCTCTAAAAATGAAATCATAATAGAGTGAACAATTTAGACACGTGTCTTCACAAATGATGGTCATAACTCATCTTTTAGGTGACCATGGACTATGTTTTCAAAAATTTGAACAGACTACACATTTCGAAGATGCAAAGCTGGGCAATCCTCGATTTAACCACTTGTTACTTTCCTTTTCACTGACGTGGATAGAGCTAGAGATGTAACTTTCTTTTTCAACACATTATGCACTACGAAGGTTTGATCAAGTTATGGAGAAGATAAGGAGGCCTAACATCAATACTAGTAAATCATGGCAAAGTGTGCAATGAGCTTGGTGTCATAATTATCTAAAAAATCAAGTTATTCCCTCTTCCTTTAGATAAGCGGTTGAGTGGTTTAGATAAATAATAGAAATCTAGGTTGCTCCATTCTTCTTTCTTCAAACAATTAAGCAATTTAGAAAAGACATGCATGTTTTCATATTGTCTCGTCTTTTATGAACCCTTCATAGTAGGAATTCTTCTGAGAATCTTTCAAAATCCTTTACAAAAAGTTTACAAGAAATCGGAAGACTATTTTAGAGTGTGCAACAAGATAGGCAATTCTAATTTTTGTTAGGTGTTTAGCTTTCACTCCCACCACCAACTACATTGTTTAGCATGGTACATGTGCCACTAGCACCCACCACCATAGTTGTCCTCCATATGATAGATGGAGGATATTAGGGCATTGAGATAAGTTGTTTGTGTTGGTATCTAGTGCGTCATTTACGTTAATAATTTTTTTGTTGTTATGATGATGAGGAGAAGACAATGAATTTAATAAAAAGTGTGTTGTTTTCGAGGACTAGGATGCCATGATGGCTTGCTACAAGTGGTGAAGTAGTTGGAACAATTCCATTACCTATGAATTTAAGAGAAATAGCGTAGCGACATTCAACTGCTAACCATATAATACATGAAGCTTTGCATGGACCATCATAATGGAAGGCTCATCTATGCTTGTAGTGAAATATATATCATGTGTGTAAGCATGCATTGTAAGACATGACACAAGACATACTAGAGATTAAATTTTTCCACCCTCTTAGCCATAGTGTGTATAATAGCTTTGTAAAGGTTGGTATCCGACAACTTTCTAAATAACCAAAACTATTTTTGCATAAGAAATAGTGTAATTAATTGTGGGTACAATTCATGGCCAAAGGTAATAAAGGTGGTAGGTAGTACACCATTGCAATTGCTAACACCTAGATTGACTTGAAATAAATCCTCAACATTCACATTTTTAAGCAAATTTGCCTCATAAACTTTAATTACCCTAAAATTGCACTCTTTAAAATATTTTGATGGATTTAATGGTAGTTAAAAATAATTTTTCAATTCTTTCATATATTATAGGGATTTAATGGTGTAGGTATTTGAGGTTAAGGTTCACATTGAGGAAGGGCATGTGTTACACATAAGTGGTGAGCATACCAATGAGGACAACCAGTGGTAATGACAAGTGAAGCCACATGGAGAGATAGTATGCCAACTTTATATGTCGCTTTTGATTGCTAGATAATGCCAAGCTAGACATGAAGGAAACCATGAAGAATAAGATGTTAGATTGTGATATTTCCCAAGGTGCTCCAACCATGAGTTGGAGGTCAAGAAAATCAATATCTTTTTTTAAAGAAATTGAATATATTTTATATATAAAGGAAGTTGCACCAAGAAAAAACAACAGTGAAAATAGATAAACTAATTAACTCAAATTGGTTTGAGACCTCTACTACTATCCTAATATAAAAAAGACTAGATAAATCCTTATACATTCGAGTAGACATGTTGCTATATACTTTGACAAATTGTCCAAGCAAAAAGATGCATTTAAAATACATAATTTAAACAACAAATTCATTGTCGGGTGTCTCCTAGAGTTCACCATGGCTAGGTTCATTTTTTTCAATTTCCATTAGTACCATTTCTTGATCTCCCTATTTCTCTTCAGGATTCTTTGACTAGGGTTATGTTGCAAGTTGATTGTTTGAAATTGAATTGGACTGATGGCGCATTGCTATGGCTCTAAGTTGTTGGCATTCTTTCTCTAGAGTGTCCACGCGTTGTAGGAGTGTCACTATGGTTTGCTCAAGGCCGTTGGTTCTTTGCCTTTCCTATTCCAAGGTTTCAACTCACTATAGAAGAGTCATAATTAACTATTCAATGTCACTCACCTTGCTAATAACCTAGGTGAAATTCAATATGCTACCTTTGGCCATGTCTTCATGCCTACTAAGATGTGCTTAATGTTGCTCCAGGATGGATCCATGATGATAGAGGAAATCATTGAACTATAGAATAAAAACCAACTGAAATTCATGAATTTAATGCCCCACAGAGACCAGATGTAATACCAGCACCTAGAGAGAATGAGCACCAAAGGAGCCTTACAGGTTGGAATAGGTTTATCTATGAAAGAACCTCTGCACTAAATAAATTCCAAACCACTGGAAGCTTTCCACGCTAACCCCAAGGGCTGCATAGGAATATTGACACTGCAAGGAACTTATGAAGTTGAATTACACTCCCATGGCTCAAGCCAGAATGGTCCAATAACCTGTAACGACCCCAACGTTACGACTACCAGCGAAACAAAAAGTGCAATTTTTTTTTGTTGAAGGAGGAAAGCGAAGATGACACACAGTCAAACCACACAACCTGACGACGAACCCATGCGCATGGATCCGGCAAAAGACGACAACGACTCAACACCCTAGCACAACAAGCAAAGGACTGGAACCTGTGAAAGTCAAGGCAGATAAAATCGTCTACCCGCTTGACACCAGCAAGACAACGCCTACCAGCTAAAGGACAACATCAACGACCCTACACAACGGCTTCGACGACTAGTAACTAGAACCTTCCGGGAGGGCGAGGGACAACACAAAAGTTACAAACAAGCACCACCTTAGAAATAATTGTCATCAACCACATCGGGTGGCACGCAATCCTGAGTTGGGATATCATGTGCGCGTCTTGATCAATGCACGCTACGATCCAACCTCAAGAATTCAAGTTGCCATAGAGCGAGGGGCGCACTAGGGACCCTTGCACCACGGGAAGAATTCCAACCTTTCGTCCCAACCAAAAAATCCCGCCTTGCAGCAACCTTACAAATACATTCTAACATCACATTGGGTCCTTAGCTAGTCCGTGTTGGGAGAACATTGAGCTAGTTCTAAGGCGATAATCCCAGTACTTAAACCCACCATTAAGATTGCCGCAAGGCAAAAACTAGCAAAGGCAAGCAACGCATTGATCATCTTTATCCAATCATCTAAATGCAAAAGTGGTTGCTGAACTTAACAAATTGTAACTACCTTGCTCAACTTCAGAACTAGTTAACTTGCCAATTAAAACCACAACTATCGCTATCTGAAGAATTCGTGGTTTAAGGATTCCACTAATTAAAACTAAAACACTATATCTTTGTCCAACTGTAAAATTTAACATTTAGATCTGACGCTTTAATTAACACAAGATTATGGCCAGCTAAGCAACTAAAGGGGAGTCGCTGCCATTAAAAGGCACAGTGGTAATCCACTATCAAGGAAATTCGCTGAGTGTGATAAATCTATATCATTCAAGCGATGATGTAATGCCTGTCTATGTCATAGTGTTACCGTAGTTATTATAAATAGTTGCCTTCAAAGGTTGACAAAAATGAAGGGAAAATAGCAAGGACCTAGAATAAAGGTACATCATTGTCAAGGTGTCGCTATCCTTTAAAAGGATCAACGATAAAAGAAAATTAGCAAGGGTTTACCATCAGCATCGCTGTCAACCGCCAGTAGATGCATCGCTGAGTAAATACATACTCAGTCCATTAGTGTTACGAAAGGAAACACAACCTAGCCATGGCATCGCTGCCAGGTAAGTCGCTGGTAAGCATTCAAAGGAACTTAAAGCTCCATCAACGCGTAGCTGCCAGGTATGAGTGTTGGGTTTAAAGAATTCCAGGAAAGAAGAACATCTAACCACTAAATCGTTGCCAGGTAAGGGCCACGAAATCATGTGGAAAAATTCACTGCCACTCAAAAAAACGTATTCTCTCTCTCTCATTAAAACTCACTCCAGAAGGTTGGGCATTATCATAAATTGCTGGGTTTAACATGTTTGAGTTTATAAATCGCGGAGTTTATATAATAGATCGTTGAGTTTGCAAATCGTTGAGTTTGTACGCTGAGTTTAGGAAATAAATCACTGAGTTTAAAAATAAACCTTGACTATTGTATTTCTTTATATAATAATAATAATAATAATCTATTTTTAAGGTCACGGTCAAGCCAGCACATCCAAATTGGTGTATGAGACCCTCTTGTTTGTGGGACAAGGGACCCCCTCTGCCCAGCGATTTGACTGGTAAAGTCTACAAAGATATACATACCCTACTCCCCTCTGAATTTGAACCTGTGACCTCTTAAGAAACACATGTTAAGAAACCTGTAACCTTAAAAATAGATTATTATTATTATTATTATATAAAAAAATACAATAGTCAAGATTTATTTTTAAACTCAATGATTTATTATTATAAACGCTGTCTGAGACCCGTTTCTGTCCATTAAAAACTGTGATCTATGATTCCAATAAAAAGCTATCCAGAATGATAAAAGTAGTTGTCTATAAAACACAATTCGAGTTGCTATACCTAAATCAATTCGCTGCCAGTATCAGTTCGCTATCTGTGCATTAATGCGAATACATGAAATCATGAGCAGTGGTAAATATACCGCCATTAATGCCATTTAAGGTATAATTTCGCCGTCACTTAAATTTGCTGTCAATAGCTAAGAGTTTCGTTGTCTTTTAAAGGTGCAAGCTGTCTGTAGAAAATAAAACTGTAACCATATATTGTTGTCCAATGCATGGCCACTGTCTAACATTTCTTGTTGTTTAACATATTATATCTGCAATAATTAAAACATATTATTTTCTACCAAATTAATCGCTACCAGAACTTACACGAAATTAATCGTTGCAGTGTTCAATTCGCTGGGTAACATAATAATGCAGTGTATCAATGCCAAGAGAGATCACAGTAAAATAAGATATTACAGAGTAACCACGCTCAGAAATGTCAAAGAAAATCACACCGTCGCTATCCAATGCTAATCAATATTGCAGAAGAAAAACAATGCAAGCCAGAGTATGAAAAACGCAGGGCAGATCGCCATCAAAACTGATTAAATTGCAAAAGAAATCACAATCCAAAGGTTGAAAGTAAAACTCCTTTCTATAGTTGAGTTGTTAAGGGAAAATCACAGTCCAATGGTTGAAAATAAAAAGCATTTCTATAGCTGAGTTGTTAAAGAAAATTGCAGTCCAAGGTAAAAATGTAAGGTAAAATTTGCAGAGTAAAGGCCCCCCAAGCCGTAAAGGGGCTACGCACACTGAACCAGAGATCAACTAGTTCCCAGATCACCTTGCAAGGCCGAGCTACCACTCCTCACCGAGCTGGGTATCTCAACTCCCACAAGCTAAGTCAGTCGAGACTAAAATCTTGCAGCATAACTTTACACATAACCAAAGAGATCTATCATCCTCCTCCTCCCTCCTTTATATAGAGTTTCTAAGTCATTTACTTTCCCAAATTCTCATTTAATTTATTGTTTAATAATTTAATTTGTAAAAATCTTCCCTGCACAGGTGTCACCCATCCCCTTCATTGCACCATAAATTAATTTCACTAATTGATTGATTACTCCTATTTCCCTCACCCACCTAAAAACATTCCTAGAATCACTCCTAGGTGTCCTCATATTCCCTTACACATTTACTAGTTGAGTTTAATTTAGAAAGTTCTTAAATGCTAGATACCTTACTAAGTTAGTCTTTCTGCTTTTTCCTTATGTTTCCCTTTATTTTTATTCTTCCCCCTTTTTCCTAGTTTCTTAATTCTTTTAAATTTCTCTCTTTCCCTTTTTAGTTAAAACTCAAAATGTCAAGTGTAGAAAATTACATTTTCCCCTTTTTTATTTTTAATTAATAAATTTTTAATTAGCATATGTAACAAAACAATTATTTCCCCTTTTCCCCCCTTTTTAAAATTTTATTCCCCAAAAGATTTTTATAAATTAATTGAATTGCTTACCCCCTTATCGTCACATGATTAATGATGATTATCATTATTTATTTATTTATTTATTTATTTATTTTTATTTTTATATAAATATGTATTTTTTATCACAAGTATCACTTAGACCTAGACTTTATTTTCCTAGGTCGGGCGACATTTTATTAGGGAAATTGTTTTAAATCATTCTCATCACATTAGTCATTCTAAGGCCATATAGGTTTATTCATTTATTATTTAACAATGCAACATGCCCTTCAGGATGCACTAGGTGCTCCAAGGGTGCCACTCGCCTCATTCTGTTTCCCTTGCGCGATGTGCCCCTCAGGATGCAATGCGTGCTCCAAGGGTGCCACTCGCCTCTTGACTGACTTGGTAGACATAAAAACCCATGGAGTCAATACTCTGCCAGGTGATCTTGTGGGAGACTAAGGGCCTCTAAGTGATAAGGCCCTTGCCTTATTGTGCTCCCCTTAGAATCATTGTGAGCGACTGTTTTAGTCTGCCTTCACGACATCGTGGGTTTTCTCGAACTAGGTAGTCATTAACCTACAGTTCAAGCCATGACGAGAGTGCTAGTAGGCTGTGATAGGGCTGTTGTCCACACCTCTCCCTCAATGTCTCTGGTAGTCGTGCGTGACCCCTCTACTCCATATGTGAGTCCGGTCGACAAGCTATTGTCATCCTGCATCATCAACGAATCATGTCAGAAATGAGATCCATAATCATAACATCTAATCAGAAGCACATATGTCATATATATAACAATAAAACCCAATAGTCCGCTCCCTGACTCGATCCAGAGTCGAAGGGTTTCATCGATGCCTCAGCATCCTTGAGGTCCAAAATCCTACATCCTTGAGGTCCAAAATCCTGCACACTCAGGAGAATAGAGTCAACAACACCTGTCTAAGTCAATACAACAAAATAACATATAATCACATCCATACTGCCTCATAATCATAATCAACGACCAATAGTATAATAATCTGGATCACTTGCAAGCAAGTGTCCTCAAAGAATAAGTTTGCTCAGTGCGCGCAAGAGAGGTATGTTACATACACCCCCTCTTGGTCTAAACTTTGTCTCGAAGTTTCTCAGTAAGAAGTGCCAAAATAACGTGTATCACAGTATCATAAGTCTATATATCCAACAAAATGGAAATTGTTGGCGCATATCATATGCGTCCTCCGAGGTCGCCGAGTGTGGACTAAAGTGGTCCCTCTGGACCTTGACCTCATCGACTGTTCTATGTCGTAGCTATTGAATGTGATGATCCAGGATGCAGATCGACAATAGGGAGTGCACCCTCATCCGACACCCGCAAGGTGCTCAAGTCAAAACATGTGTAGGATCACTAATCATAATGTCTTGAATGGAGACATGAAAGACATCATGCATACGCCTCAAGAATCAGGCAAGGCTAGTCATTAGGCCACGGGCCTCTCTTTTCCACAATATCATCGGAGATAGTTTAGCCCCTTTTCCGAACTTAATCGAACTCTTATGCGGTTTCCACCGCAAAAATACTCGATCGCCACATCATAACTATGGTTGACACGACGCGCATCGACATAACTCTTCTGTTGATCCTACGCTTCCTTAATCCTTTGTCTTATAGTTTTCATTTAATTTTCCAATGCTTGGATCGCTTCTGGTCCCACTTGGACCCTATCTTCAAGCCGATCCCAACTCAAAGGTGTCCAACATGGTCACCCATAAAGAAACTCGAAATGCCCCATCTTAAAGGAACTTTGGTAATTGTTGTTATAAGCAAATTCTACTAGTGGAAATAATTCTTCCCAACGCTTATGTTGGTCCATCACGTACATGCGCAACATGTCTTCCAAGGTTTGGTTTGTTCGTTCGATCTACCTGTCAGTCTTCGGGTGATACACAGTACTAAAGTTAAGTCGGGTTCCCAAGGCCTCTTGGAAACTAGTCCAAAATCGTCTAGTAAACACCGATCCTCGATCAGATATAATCCTCTTAGGTATGCCATGCAGCCTCCCAATCTCACTGATGAAAACTCTAGCTACGTCAGGTGCATGATACGTCATACGCACAGGAATACAATGAGCACTCTTCGTTAGAGTGTCGACTACCACGAAAATCGAGTTGTCTCATTGTTGTTAGTGGAAATCCAACAATAAAATCCATCGAAATAACCTCCCATTTCGATTCCGAAATAGCGTGTGGCTGTAGTAATCCTGCTAGATGTCTATGTTCGGCCTTTACCTGCTGACATTCTAGACATTTGGCCACATAGTTGACTATGTGTGCCTTCATTCCTTTCCAGAAGAATAAGGGTTTAAGTTTCACCTCATCTTCGTGACTCCCGGGTGAGCCATGTATACTACTCTATGAGCCTCGTTTAGGATCAAGCTCCGAGACTCATTTAGGGTGAACCATGTATACTGCTCTATGAGCCTCGTCGTGCTGTAAAGTTAGAATCTTTTCATGTAGATTCGTCTGAAGAGGAAACACCGAAAAGATGAGTGGTCTCCGACTCAATGCATTTTCCACTCGATTCATTGTTCCTTTTATGCAAGAAATATCAAAAACGTACTCGCTAAGCAGTTCCGGCCAACATCGTTGTCGCGCGTTTAGGTCTCTTTGCATAAAGATGTGCTTTAATCCAGAATGGTCCGTCTTTAGTTCAATTTTTCATCCAAAAAGGTAGTGTCTCCAAACGTTCAAGGCATATACAATGGCTAACAACTCCAAATCATGTGTTGCATAGTTTTCCTCATGCCTTCTCAGTTTCCTCGAGATGTAAGCGATCACTCGACCGTCTTTCATCAAGACTTCACCTAAGCCTTCCTTGGATGTGTCAGTGCATACCAAGAAATTTGCATCCATGTCATGGACCTTTAGTATTGGTTTTGTTGTCAACAACTCCTTGAGCCTCCTAAATTCCTCCGCGCATTTCTGGTCCAAACAAACTTTCTTGTTCTTCTTCTGTAACTCCGTAATCGAGTTTTCTATCTTCAAAAATCCATCGATGAATCGTCGATAGTATCCTGCTAAACCCATGAAGCCACAAACTTCTGGGACATTCATTGGCGCAGGCCATTCCATAATAGCCTCAACCTTTGCTGGATCCATGGCGATACCTTCACCGGAGATGACATGCCCTAAGTAGTGAATCTTAGATTGATAAAATGATCATTTGGACACCTTCCCATACAATTTTTTCTCTCGCAGAAACTGTAGGACCAAGCACAAGTGCTCATCATGCTCCTCCATTGTTGAGAGTAAATCAAATATCATTCATGAATACTTGGATGAACTTATCCAAGTATTCGCGGAACACCCCATTCATCAAACTCATAAAAACCCCTAGGGTGTTTGTCAATCCAAACGGTAAAACAATAAAATCATAATGTCCAAACCTTGTTTTAAAGTGGTCTTAGGGATGTCATCCTCCTTGATCCATAACTGGTGATACCTTGATTTCAAATTGATCCTTGAAAATGTTAAATTATGTACCAAGGCAAGTGTTTCTCTTCCCTAGGCCCTAAGGGGGAGAAATTGCCGAATATGGGTCTTAGTCAAATTAATTTGTGAGATGCAAATTAAAAGATAACTTTATGATTAAAGTGAGGGTGAGTGA